>JAVYIG010003658.1:142500-187344 GCA_035222895.1 Strongylocentrotus droebachiensis
AAGAACCTCAACCGTCTCGATCAAAAGGATCACAAAAAGTGAAAAGACAATAATACCTTGCACGCCTCATAAAAACTGTTCATTTTGAGAACTAGATTCAAGCACTCCATATGCCTTGATACCCATAAATATTGACATTTAAGTAGAATGATACACACTTGAACTGGTGTTGAAGCTGAAAGTCATCATATTACAAATTTTAGGGATGTCAGAATCGCAGGATAATTTGACAGTGCCTTCATTCATTTGTCTTTTTTTCACACATACATTATTTCAATCATAGGTATTTGTATCTCAAATATATACGAATACAGCCTCTTTCTGGAATAAGAAAACTATGAATACTGTTGAATAAAGTTATTTTTTATAAATCAATGAGCTTGAAGGGCATAGATCATGTATCGATATAAACATTGAGTTCCATTTTCATTTTAATAGCCATTATAATGTACAAGTAATCCAACAAATATGGCTCATTTTAATAATAGAAAAATGTACAAACCGTAATTTCAAGCCTGGCATATTACAAAATATACGAAATTTCCTTGCGAAAGATGCAAATAGATTTGGCAACGACTCTCATTACAGGGTGTTTTGATTTGAATCAAAATGTAGATGCAGCAATGATTGAAAATAACATGTACATGTATGCATGTGTTCAGACGTGGAAGTACAATAAACTCCAAAACGTCTGGCTCTTTCAGTATCAGGTCAATATGATTGTCTTTTGATTACATTAAAAAAAATTACACTTGAATTGAATATCTTGATATATCTACAGTGATTTTACTGACATGTCTTCAATACCGTAATAAATTTTTTTTTAAATAACAGAAGAAAACTAAAGTGATTGTCAGTGATATTGGATGGCTGCCTTTTTTTAATGTGCAGGTCTTTAGTTTAAAGTAACAAAATAATGGAATTATATCTAACGATTCCCAGGTGTGTTGACAGACAGTATACACTAAAAATAAGTCTTTTTATATTTAACACTAAGAACTAGACATGATTCCTTCAAGATGTTTCCTTTTATCAAATGAAAATATCAATTCATAAAAATAAAAAAAATCAGATACCATAATCAACCTTGCATGAATCTCTGAACTATCTGCACCTTTCAAATAATATTGCTCACACTCGAATTATCATGTCTCGAACTGTCCAATAAAAGTCTTTACCACGTATGAGGAATATCTCGAGAAAAGTCAACGGAGATGCAATGCTCTCACACTCGCCATGTGGAATACTGCACAGACAAATAAATACTACTGGCAAAAAAAATCTTCCGTCAGCGTTTAAAAAAAAGTACCCTTGCTTCGAGCAAGACATGACATGATAAAATGGCGGTTAGGAGAAGTCCCAAAGATTCTGAAAAGCACAAAGACGACCTATCCATTGGAAGGAATCGTGACCCGGGCAGGGTAGGGTTGGTGGATCCTGTGTTAGCTATCGGATGTATTCTCACCTACGTCGGACGTTGACGACTTGTAATTCAGCCGGTAGTGACCTGCAGAGTGAGAATGAAGCAATACAAAAACACAATAGCTTAAAGGCATTGTTTAACAATGTTAAATCTAAGATGCATGGCCCTACGTGTCGTCATCAGTGTCTGCGATGGTGTAATATTGAAGCCCTAAACAAATTGCGCATCAAAATGATCATGAAGTGCCTCAAAAAAGTTAAAAACTTTAAGTGACCGGCTTTACCATACTCGGTTTTTGAAATTTCGATTTCCAATTATGAATATCTTGATAATCAGACAGGCGATCGGTTTGTAAAAGTCAGGAGATTCCTGACTGACCCAAAGGTTTATAATAGTAATTGCAGCATGAGCTAAATCCAGGATTTTGTTTAGAATCTGAGGCAAAGGTACCCAATCCCTTAAAGTTAAATGTTGAAAAAGGGGATGAAAAGTTAATAAAACAGCTGAATTTTTAAGAGAGAAGACTGGTGTGTTTAGGAAAGAATCCTGAATTTTACATTGGAGTATTCCTGCTATAATGTTCTTTAAGTGGATCTAATGTCATTGATTGAAAGACTATTATGGATTCTAAAGGAATCATTAGTTGGTGGGAACTTGCATACATGTGTCAGCAAACTTTTCACTTCATCCCATACAAGTGGTGAATAAATGACAAATTGCTGAATTCACAAACTATTGAGAAAACAGACAGAACAATTTATTAGATTGTGTCATAAAAGTAACACTTATTACCTTTCTACTCTTTTAAGGCCAGTATTCTACTAAATCTAAAACCGATGCTGAGTTGAGGTTCAATATCAGATTTAACAAAGAAAGTTAGTCTGATGTCTACGTTTTCCTTTTGTTAAAAGGAATGTAGATTCATGGTCAGGTTTAACTGAATCAGTAGAATAGGGACCTAATTGTTTAACGCATATTACTGAATTTCATGATATTTCAATGTCTTTTGCAATTTAATAGAGGCACAGTAAACAAGTACTACTCACTATTATGTGTAATGGACTCCATAGTGGCTTCTCTGCATTCGCTGGCTCTATGTCCCTGGCCACCACAGTTGAAGCAGGTCATCTGTCCTTTCTTAGATCCACCTCCCCCTCCTCCTCCCCCTCCTCCTCCACCATGTATCCCATGACCTCTATGGCCCATACCAAGTCCACTGAGATACATCTGAGCACCGGGTGGCATCATGCCAAACTGTGGGTTCCCTCCATACATCATGTCCGGCAAGGCACCCTGGAGGGGCGAGGGTGGCATGGGAGGGGGGTATCGAGGGCCGTTGCTGGGGGGCATGTTGGGCGGAGGGGGGTTCCCCATCATGCTGTTGGGGGTTCCCGGAGGCATCATGTTGCCCTGGTGGTAGAAGTTGGGGAAGTTGAGCTGGTTGGGACTGGCCATGTATGTTGCAGGGTGGTTGAAGTGGACCATGTGGGAGGAGGACGACGACAGGTTGATGTTGTTGCTGCTACTGATGCTGCTGCTGTTGCCGTTACCGTTACTGCTGGGTGCAATGGTGGAAGTATGATGATTGGCCTGACCACACTGACCATTGCAGCCACATGATGTGCAACTGTTGTAACTGGCTAGGTTATTGTTGCAAGGTGTGCTGTCAGAACTCACCCCCAGGCTTTGCTTGGATGTGGTAACGTAAGTAACTGAAGTGGGTGCTATGTAGCCATCGGTCGTTGGTAGTGTAAGGGAATGCAGGGGATTTGGTATCAGCTGGACAGGGCCAGGGTTGTGAACAGTCTTGGAGGTAGGGTTGGCCTGTGCATGCTGTGGCATGACTGGCATGGATATATCATTCCTTGTCTGCAGGGTTCCTGCAGGTATAGGTGGGGACGGTGAAGCTAAGGACCCCCTTGCTCCACCAACAGCCTGCTGCACTACCACCTTAGACGTCCTAAAGGCCCCTCCACCTTCCCCATCACCTTGTATGTACTGCACTGTGTGAACGCTTTGTTTGTTGTTGCCCTGCTTGATATGAAACATGTGTGGCGTGAAGGCTGCACCTGCTATGACGGGACTGTCCAACTGGTGCAGCTGTCCAGAGCTACCATCAGGACTAACGACCTGCGGCAACTGCTTTCCCATCACCACCGTGGGTTGCAGAGGCTGGGACGGCATGGCATTCATCCTCGGCTGCATTTGCTGTGGCGGTTGCTGCTGCATGTGAGGTTTCTGTGGCAGAAGCTGCAGCTGAAGTTGCTGCTGTGGGTCATTGTTAGTGGGTTGCTGTTGCTGTTGCTGCATGGGACTTATGAGGGTCCCAGTCTGAGGTATAACAGCGACCTGTCGTAGATCTCCAGGAGGAATTGGAGACCTGTCACCTTGCCTGCCAGCATCCACACCTACAGACTTGACCACATGGCTGTAGGGTAGAGATGTAGCTGATGGCTGGTTGCGGATCATGGCCACTTGCTCCCTGGGGCTGGTTTGTTGAGGTGACTGCATACCAGCAGGTTTCTCTTTCCCCATGGCTTGATTCTGGAGAGTCTCAGCACACGATGTAGCAGAACTTTCACTTTCTTCAGAATCTGGTGTTAAATTAAAAAAAAAAAAAAAAAAAACAGCCTTCATCAATCCCAGTTCACAAAATATTCAAATCTTTTGATAACCAACTGATCTTTACACATCTTTGAATGACAGTTTTGTGGGACCACAAGCAAGTATTAATGAAAGTATTATTCATCCATCAACGTACCATCTGTTCATGTTTATTTTGAGCACAAGCATCATGGTATAACTTATAACTTGACAGACTGTGGGTCTAAAGATTCTGATATCGAGTCTCAGCCTTGGCACTAATGTCTTTGGACAAGGCATTAATCTGTACTTATCATTCTCAACCGAGGTGAGGTTAGTGGACACCACGTAGGAAGAATCTCTTGAACGCCTGGGCACTGTAGTAAAACTGAGCTAAAGCCTGGATAGTACTTTGTAGGTACCTGGAGCATCTCCTTGGGTTAGAAATGTGCCCATTACACGAGGAGCTGGTAATTCTCATGGTACTGTAACACTCCAATCGACTACCTACCTCGATCGTTTTCATCCGAGCTGTCTCTGGGGCTGGAAGGCGGTGAGGAGCACTCTGAACTGGTGAGCTCTCCAGGCTGATGCTGCTGCTGTAGGCTTAAGATGTGAGCTGCAGCCATCTGGTGGGGCATCATGGTGCAGGCAGACCCAGGCGGTGGAGGGGGCATGAAGAAACCGTGGGTGACCCCCATGTTGGGGTGCATCCCCATGGCTTGAGGGCTCAGCCCGTTGTACAGATGCAGGTCATTTTTTCTAAGGGAAAAGAACAAGGGGTACTGTTAAAGACAAAGTTTAATTATGTGGGATGTTAACCAAGAATGAACCTTAAGTAACACTGATTCAAGAAATCAGTTCTTAAAAGGGAAGAAACCCACTACATACATTTGACCCAAGAGGAAAAAGCAGAAAAATAAATGATCTTTTCTACAATTCTTCAGATAACATATCTGTTTGTTTTTTTCTCCCGTGGAAAGAATGTTTATTTTGAGGATTTAGAAAATGCCTATTTCGGAGTAAACAAATGTAATGGTGGAGTTCTCAATGTATGACATCATGCAGACATCATACCACAAGCATGATTAGACAGTGCACGATTGGGGGATATTCCTATTTCTACAAGAATCTGAAATCATACGCATTTCTTAAAGGTACTATGTCCCATTTGCAGGCCCAAAAAATGAAAAGGTTAAATTCCAATGGCATTTGAAAGATAATACTAATTTAGAACTCCCCTTAAAAAAAGGGGGGCTTGAAAATATCTTTAAGTGGGAAAATAACGATTATTAGTTGTCAAATCGACTTAGGAGCTGTAGAGCCAATAAGTAATAGTCTTGATTTTCAGACTATTGTACCGCATGGTCGTACGTGTTATGCTGTGCAAAGATTCAATCAGTTTAATTTTGGCCATTACAAGAAGTGGGTTATTGATGTAGACAAATACTTTACAGCTCATTTTATGTATGTTATTACCAAAGAAGAAAAAAAGCCATTCAGTCACTCAATAGTGTCTGACAGTGAAGTCTAGCAAGTAAACAGGTTTCCTTGCATAATTTGAATATTAGGACTCTGCTAACGTTTAAATTTCACAGATTGGACATACATGACATATTCATCATTCCTACAAAGTTCTACAGAATTTGAGGGTGGCTGCAAAAGGGACATTGTACCTTTAAAATTTGTTCAGTATATTTGTCTTTATAGATCTATCAAAAACAAGTAATAAATTGTACAGTCAAAGTAGGGTCTGAAATTCAGTAACTAAGTATGTTTTCCACAAGCAAATAAGATATATGTAATGTACCTACTGTCTAAATCTAAAGCTATCTGTGCATTCATTACGGTGTAAACAGAGATGAAAGGGGTGAGCAACTGTTCCCTGGGCAGATATTTACTAAAAGAAGAAATGTTACCTCAGTTGTTCTAGTTGGGTCTTGATACGTCCTTTTGCACCTTTGACAATATTCCAACGATCAATCTGTTCATCAGAAAGTTTTAGCACCTAGAAATAGATATAACAAGTCATAACAAGAATGAATTTGTTAATTTTGCAGCTTATACCTCCACTCTTATTGTATGACTACTAAAAGAGACTTTTTAAATTCAGGAAAGGCAAAAGTTCTAGCACTATCTTAGTTCTTTTTTCCATATATGCTGTTTAATCATGAAAGATAAGAGAAAAAGAGAGAGAGGGAGGGAAAATCTCCTAATTCTGCAATCCCGTAGGCTTACGGTTGCACCATGTGAGAGAGGGATGATCATTGGGGAGTCCTGTAATAGTAGGGTAGTAGGAGTGGCTCAACGTTTCAAACAGGTCGACTATCCGTCATCATTTTTCCAGGACTCCGCAATCCTCCCTCCTCTCTCTCACATGGTGCAACCGTAAGCCTACTGTATATCTACATCACCATGCAAGCCAATATTTATAAGCAGCATCTAACTATAAACTATTGTTTTTCTTCACTAGCACTAAGATAAGAGAACACTTGGTTCCTATAGTTACCTGATCAAAGCTCATCCCTTCAAAGAGGTAGGCATACTTGTGGAGCCGCTGCTTCTTGAGCCACTCATGGATGATGGGGGCAACGGCGTCCCTACCGGAGGGTACCAGGCCAGCCTGGGGGGAGTTCAGGGGTACTGGATACCGGAAGATGGGGGACTGGAGGGGCGAGATGCACACGTGGGTGGTGGAGGGTGCCGATGCGTAGAGCGAAGCGGTGTGGGTGGGAGGGTTCCCTGGTGGGGTGAATGACTGAGGCCTACAAGGAGAAATAGTTACGGGAATATTAGTTTCTCATTTTTATAGTTTTATATTGTAACAATAAGCGAATCATTTGTCAAGGAAATCAATGAGAAGAAACATACAAAAGCTGGAAAGAAAAAAAACAGTCACATTTGTTATAGCAAGTCAATACAAACAAAAGAAAAAAAAACTCTCTAATATATAGCATTAATTAACTCCCAAATCATCAAAACCAGGTCATAGATGAAAAAGGAAGAGTCAGGAAATTGTGGAGAATGAGATTAACCTTTCGTCCACATAATGTAAACATGAACTATTAAAATTATAAATATTTCAAGGCAAAAATATTAATTTTTCTTAGAATTGTTGTATTTTAATGACAACCTGTATCAACTAGAGAGTTGTGAGATTCAATTCCAAGGTCTTGGACCTGGCACCGATATTTGTTCTGGATTCTTACCAATTCTGTGGGGGCTTTGGTTGCACTGATTTATAAGACTGCTGCGACACAGCTACAGGATCTGGGAAGAAACAGATATGCAACAGTATTGAAATGTATTGAGAATGAAAATTGATTCTTTATTTGATTACTAAGATTTTAGATGATAGATTCCCATATATGGAGCTGAATGTACATTCCCATCATACATTATATGGGAAATAGTACTTCATTAAAGATTAAAGATTAAATGCCTCGTTTATCTCTGGCATTGATAAAACAATATTTAAGTGAATGACAAATGCAATCAACAAAGGTCCTTTGCGTCTTAACTTTGCTCTGTGTTAAAAGATACAGAAATGCGAAGCATATCATACTTATCTCATCTTTAAACACAGCGGAGAAGTGTGGCATATATATCTTAACAAGGATTAAAGCCATAACAAAACTATTATACTGAATGGTGCATTCATTCATAAGAAATAGTTACTTTTAGAAAAAAAAGTTCATTCATAACCTTGTTCATTCAATTGATGGTGATATTTATTACATTCCTAATTCAACAGAAACAACACATTACAATAAAATGGTCAAAGTCCATCATTTCAAGTACTACATTTCATTCAATATTTATAACTATCAGAGAATGTCTGCTGGCATGTCTTTTCTATGGCTAGAGTTACTTGCAAGCCCTCTTGTCAATATCAATATTTACCTGAGTTGCTTCCTGCATTTGTGTACTGCTCTGAAGGGGTGGGAATGAAGACCATACTAGACACAGTCTGATAGTACACAGAGTTGTTGCCAGCACTGGTGGTCGTCACTGTCGCAGTTACCATTGAGTTGTTGTTGGAAGGCATAGACATGTTGCTGCCACCACCGTTTGCATTGTTGGTTGCGCCTTCATTGTTTGGGGCGCTGCCATTGTGGGCTTGCACTGACGCGGGAAGGTTGACCTGGTGGTGGTGTTGTGAGATGTGGAGTTGATTGACGGAGGCAGTGAGGTTGTGAGTTGGCGTGCCAGGTGGCGGTGGCTGGTGTAGTTGCTGTTGTGGTGGGGGTGGTAGTTGTTGCTGCAACTGGGGATTACCAGGGCTGAGCAACTGCGGATGGTGGTGATGGTGCTGCTGCTGCTGCTGTTGCTGGACTTGTTGTTGCTGTTGCTGCTGTTGCTGCAACTGTATATGGGCATGGGACTGCATCTGCATGTGGGGATGTTGCGGTGAGAGGTGAGGGTGCGGTGATACATGACCCTTGATATGTTGGGATTGCTGATGCTGCTGTATGTGCACGTTGGGGAACTGCTGTGGCTGTGGATGTCGTAAGTGGATGGACGGTTGTTGCTGGTGTTGTAGCACTTGTTGCATGGAGTGTGGTTGGATAGATTGCTGCATCTGAGCCAAGGCGGCGGCGGGAAACACCTGTGTCTTGTTCATACCGGCTGCAAACTGCTCTAGCTGCTTGTTAAGTTCAGCTGGGTTGGGCACCAGGGCTGGCAGCTGCACTGCTGGAAGTGGTGGCTTTGGTTTATCTGTTTACAAGAAATAATAAACAGTACATCATCAACATGACTAACAAATAAAAAAGTTGACACATATAGATCTGAGCTGTTTGGTGTGCCTATACAATGACTCAGGGTTTGATCCTCAGCTATATTCAAACATCTATTCTACAGTACTGTTGTTATAAATCTGATAACAAAATATGTACAACATAACCAAACTATTCAAAATGACATCCATTCTAAAATTTCTTTCACAATAAAAATGCATGACTAGTAGGCAAACCTTTGTTACCACCAGCAGTCCAACACGAGTATCAGCTTATTAAACAGGATTCGGTACTCACCGGTAGGTGGGGCTGTGGGAGACATACAGCGATGATGGCTGGCGTCTTGTTGCATACCACAGCTATTGCCATCGCACACGTTGGAGCAGAAGAACTGTATCACATGGTCACACTGGAGTATATGCTGAGGCAAGGCTGACAATTGTCTGTACATACACAAAGGGGAAAATAAGACACAGGTGAATACAGTAGGTATGGAAGTGGTTTCAAGTAGCCATAAGCTTTCAGGCTGAACAATGTGTTCTCTTGGAGATCATATATCTATTATTTTGTTTTGGTATAAATATGTACATAACAGAAACAAACCACAATGTTGTTGTTGCTTATTGGTTTCCCTGCAACAACAACAAGAAAAGAAACAAGTTGTGACTTCGTTCATTCTTTTCATTTGTCTTCTCTTTTCCTCAGCTCTTACTGAAATTTAAACAGTACCAGGTATGTTCTCTTGGAAATAAATTTTAAATACACATTTTGTTGTTGTGTATGTACAAAACAGAAACAAACCACAATGTTGTTGTTGTTTATTGATTTCCCCACAACAAAAAGAAAAGAAACATATCGTAACTTATTCATTCTGTTCCTTTGTCTTCTCTTTTCCTCCGCTGTTATTGGGAATACAATTTTTTAAAATTTTGTTTGCGGCCGAATATTCGAGTACGAGAAATCTACTCCAGTAGTTGTCAACAGTGCGAGTACTTGAGTATTCGACTACTTGTCGCAACCCTAGAATACAATCCTAAAAACAGAACATTGATGTCAAACTGTCAATATTGAGAGTAGGAAGGCACCTACTTGGTATATTCCACTATTTCAGTTTGAGTCTTCTCTCCCTGTTCGCCCGGTGGGGTCATGCTGAAAATCCTCTTTCCTGCTTAGAATGGAAAAGAACAAAAAGGATGAAATAGAGACAATCAGTACGCTTCATGCAGTGTCATACCCAAGGATTAAATACCTTACACTGGGTAGGCGGAAAAGAGAGTGACAAGGGGGATCTCTAGTGAGTTTCCATTTAATTTGAAAGCACTATCTAATCTTTCATAACACATGTTGAAAATTCAGTCCATAATGTTATGGAAAATAATATAATCTCCTGGGATTCCAGTGAAACTACTCCTCCTCTCATGAATACGGTATATTTATACCCTGGTGAAATTCTTTAAAATAATCTCCTCTTTTCAAAATAAATATTTATCATTCTTCTTTAAACCTTCAAGGATGGTTTTGCTAATCTATTCTACATTTCTACTGTAATCATAGTTGTAAAAATGATAAATAGTTGTAGTACCATTATAAAAACATAAATATTACTAACAACTAAAAAGGTTATTTATTGTAAGCCAAGACTTGATTTCAAATACTGGTACACTTATCGGACAGTTTGGTCATATATGTGCCATGCCTATGGACAAGTTTTTTTAAGTAGCCCTTTTATATTCAATTTTGACCCCCCCAAAATTCCATTCCTCATAAAATTCTGAAGGAAACAAACCCATTTACTATTACATAGCTTTTACATGCCTTTATATCAATAATTGTGCAACACAATTTACACTAGTGCTGTAACATCACGGATATCTCCAATTCCGGATAACCGCCAGTCAAAACCGGACGGTTTTCGGTTAAACGATTTTTTTTTTAAAAGCGGGAAGGACTTTCATTAAACTGCAAGGTGCATTTGAAGGCGCCGATTTGTGCTTGTGAACTTGTCACAAATAATGGTAACAATGTCGTTTTTAGAAGAATGTGTAAGATCATTAATGTAAATCAAAAACAGTAGAGGACCTAGGATAGAACCTTGTGGTATGCCATGTGTAAAAGTTGGATGAATTATTATTATAAACTACATATTGAGATCTATTACAAAGATTACTTTCAAACCAAGATGACAGACAAATTGGAGTGTTGTTTTAGTTTCAGAGTGGTGAGTCAACACAAAGATTACTGAGCTGGGAGACATTGCCAGGCATAGTGCCAGGTGGAAAGGCATAAATCGAAACTTTAAAAAACAAACATTTAAAAAAAAAAAAAAAAAAAAAAAATTATTAAAAAAAAAAAAAAAAAAAAAAAAAAAAAAACGGGAAAACGAAACCGTCCAATTGAAAACGGAATCCGCCATGGGCGGTCGGATACCGGACGGTTAAACGTTTGAATACAGCACTAATTTACACAAATGATCACTCCTTTAATGATGTATGACAAGTTGACAAACAAATGTGGGATGGGTGGGGAGAGTAAAAATTAAACTCAACAGCACATTAAAGAGAAGGTTGAGTTCTGGGAAGAGGTGAAAAATAATTTGTGAGCGTTACTCATTCTTATTATGCAAGTGTGGAAGAACATTAGATAAGACATGTTCCCTGAAAAGCATGGCTCTTCAAATGCCTTCATATTCTAAATATGCATGTAACATCGTAAAAATCGGGGGGCCGGCTTTTTACGCCACGTGTTTGTGTAGTCCCATATACATCTTTCTGTGTACAGTGTTTGTAACTTTACCAAGACTTGGCCAAATTTCTTATCATTTTGATGATTCCAGAACCTTGCAATACACACAAATTCTTATATGCTAGATGATCAACCTTTTCTGATCGATTCCACACCGTTTCTTTCAAAATGCAATCGCATGACCAGAACTCAACAGTGCCTTTAAGCAAATCTATAATAGCTACATCACATCATGGCATATTAGTATTGTGAACTCTTGTCCATTAAGATATCATTATAGATCTTTCAAATACAGAAATGACACTATCAAGTCCCAAGCCAACTCTTGATAAAAACAGATTGTTTACAAATTCATATCTCATTAAATATTTTGATGTGATTCTCTTAGCCAAGTACTTTAACCTTTGTCACTCAATGTGCATACATGTACTATGACACAACACATTCCATCTTTGATAGCAGTCACGTTTGCTTTCATACAACCTTTCACACAAGAGAATTTTTACAAAATGTCAAGAAATATTGTCTCCTTTTTTAAAATCACATACTTAGAGCACAAGGAATTCTAAAAAGAGAAGAAATCAGAAGATAATTAAGTTGTGTGGTTTCAGGTGTTTATTTTTCATATCTTATTCGCTTAATATGTCACTGCATCAGTGATAAATACCATAGTTGTTACCCATTATGAATACCCTGTCATTTAGAAATCTGTAAAAAATATGCTAAAGAGGTGTAGCCATTTTTTTCTTAAACAGAAAAAGGGGGGGGGGGGGGTCAGGCAAACCATGATAATGCAATATTCCATTTTTTAAAAACAAAATAACTTTTTTTTCCATTAAAAAACCAAACAATTTGTTTCAAGTTCGAGGGAGGGAAAGAAAGAAAGATTGTAAATGAACATTAAGGTATTGTTACTACCGTCACAACTAACATTCTTTTACTTTTTAAATTTTATTTCACATTGTTTTTTTGTATTTTGGGGTTTGGTATTTTTTTATAAAGTTATTCTATTTTCACTAGAGGAGTGGAAGGAAGAAGGTAAGAAGTAGGGAGGGATATGGTCCTGTTTGACATCCTCAGCTATGCCTAAGTTTTGGATTATGAATACAAGCATCATCCCTCATTGCTTTTCATCTTTTCATCTAACTCAAAACCTACATTGTGCATACTTGATCTTTCTTTCTTCACACAAATTGGCTCAATTCAAGCAAAAAATCAGATCAACAACAATGCACTGTCAATAACTGCACTTCAACGTACGTGTAAACGACATTTAACGTTCAACCACTGGCAAATAAGAAAGACTGCATACAAGAGTACATACAGCAATGAGAACATCAATCTATAGCTACTGTTCTCCAATCTGCCGTGTGTCAGATTCGGTCACTGTGCGCTGCTTTCCATATGGTTGCAATTAATCTCCTTCCAGACTTTGACATTTAAATTTCTTGTTTCTCTTCAATCTATGCTTTCCAAATCTGAAAATTAATCATGTTATTTTTGCTATTTCAGTCAAATGACTCTTGTTATAATACATGGGTGAATTTTCTATTCTTTTCTATACATCTGAAGAGACGACACAAGTCTACTGTCATCCTAAAATATACGCATATTGAAATAATAATGTTTGAAAGACTGAAAGCAGGCTATAATTGTTCCATGGTTGAGTGGTGATGGGAATAGAGGCTAATGTGTCTCACATCACACATTTTAACATGTATGACCTATAAAGGCTATATAGAACATCCTACGGCACATGAATTATGGATGTTTCACACATGTGAGACAGGGTCTTTATATCATAAAGAGCAATATGGGATCTACTTGAAACATGAAAACATGTTCGCACAATTACAAAACATGTGGTTTTATGCCAAAGAAAGGTGTCATTTCTGAAAAATTGATCCACCTCACATGGGACACAATTTTTTTTGCGCATTACAAATAGTGAACTGCACTGAACTAGAGAATCATTTACGCACATGTGTTTGTAAACAGTATCCTTCATTAATTTTCTCTCCCACATCTCAAATATTCATTTAATTTCAAGTGCATGTAACGAAGCGAATTTTTAATTCAATTTTATATTCAATTTTAAGAAAAGAGATGATTGGTACTGCAAAATCGAGAATAGCAACGAATACAGACATACTAAACCTGTCCGTCTAACACTCATCAGAGTAAATCGTAAGAACGAACATAAAGCCCCCGCACGCGCCCCCCCCCCCCCCCCCCCCCCAAAAAAAAAAAAAAAAAAAAAAAAACTAGTACTGTATATTAAAAAAAATGAATAATAAATGAAAAATACATGAAACAACATTTTTCAGAATTTCTTGGAGGTTAAATTTTTAAAAAAGGCTAAATTCCCTTTTGAAACACTGCACAATCTGTTTGGCTAAACATTGTAACATGCTTATTATTATTTAACTACAAAAGGTACATACTACCACGACAATTGGTCAACTACATGGAATTAATATTAATATTAATATTAATTTTTCTTGAACTAATTTTGATTTGTGTACAGCGCTTTGAAACTTTAATGTCACAAGCGCTATATACATTTTTTGTATAATTATTATTATTATTAATTAAAGATGTTAATTCCCCTTTTTTTATCAATGTTTTTACCCAATATTACAGGTGCCTCTATTTAAATACACTGCATTAGCTCAGAGTCCTATACATACATACCCACACACTCCTCATCAAAAGACACACACAGAAATGGTACAGCTGGTTTTACATGTTGACATTTATGCAAAGCCTAAAAGGCTAAAGACCTTTCAATACATCAAAGCAATAAAGTTCTATTCCATTTTCTGCACATTACGCAGCCTACATGTACGTTCTAAAAATACACCATGTTGCAAAAGAGGCACAATAACCCAGGGATGGAATGACCCTATTAAAGCAGCTAAGTGCAAATGCAGATTGTTACCATGGAAACGATTGTTTCCTTCAGTTTGTAACCTGGATTTCTATTATTCCGTTTGATTAGGTCAGCATCATTCAATCTTTTCCAATGTGCTCGGTTTTGCATTTCATTTTTTAATACTACAAAACTGTACGCTGCATTTAACTTTTATTCACTTGTCATTTAAAGTAGAGCTCTTGGTGATTTTTATTTTCTTCCATGTATTAGGCCTAAATCTAAAGGAAATTTTAGGCCTTAAGGCCTGTCTGTACTAATTTGGCCAGGAGGGATTGGACCACCCAGGGTGGTCACTGACAGGTGGCTATCTCATCAACTCAGGTCTCAATTAATATAAGAAAAAGAGGATCACGGGGGACCAATGGTCACTGATTAGGCATTGTTTTCTATATATAGAGGGAGCAAGTAGCTACAAGTAGTACAGTGGGGCTTTAAGAAAAAAGCACAAATGTTAGGTAAGAGGATTGTGTACAGAATTTTAAAAATTATATTTTAAGCCATATCTAGCTCCTGTTCAAACTGGATTCAACATTTCAATGAAGCTCTTTATTTGACATATTCCTCCCTCATGCCTATTTACAAAATCCACCCCATGATCTTGTACTGCTTGTTTTAACTTTAAGCCATTTTCTCCATTTACTTAAATCAATGAAAAGATAGTTTCTGTTTGAAGATACAAGGGCATTAACTCTCGTATAATACTAAGTTACTGTTCTTGCATCTCTGAACTATAGATATGGTCTTGACGCAATGATGAGGGAAGAAGTACCCAGACTGTGCCTTCCCATCTGTAGCAGTTCAACCCATACTCCATAGTCTTAAAGCTAAAGACCAGTTCTGGTCATGCGATTGCATTGTGACAGAAACGTTGTGGAATCGATCAGAAAAGGTTGATCATCTAGCATATAAGTATTGGTGTGTATACTGCAAGGTTCTGGAATCATCAAAATGATAAGAAATTTGGCCCAGTCTTGGTAAAGTTACAAGCACTGTACACAGAAAGATGTATATGGGACTACTATTACTGATAGATATGATAATTTACCAAATAGTAGTAGGCGGTTTCCAGGCAAAATTTGTATCATCACTTATAGTCAAAACATATTCTTTCACATGATTGGTAATAAGAGCTTCCATTTCATTTTTTGAGAGGGGGTCGTTTCCAAAACTGGTCTCTATCTTTAAAGGGAAGCTAGACAAGTCTCATGCAATTGTACGTCACCTCTTCACCATTCAGCATCCCCTTCATCATTCAGCACCCCCTCACCATTCAGCACCCCCTGTTTAAAGACCCCCTACTGTATACAATATTCCACCCTCCCCCACCCCAAACAATAGTGTAAGTTCCATTCAATAGGAAGACACACTATTTTATAAAGTAGGAATAAGTTATATGCACTTTACTTTCCTGGTTGTAGTGCATGACCTTATATTAAGGTCAACCTGCAGCCTTAAAGGTATAGGACCAGGGTACTAGACGACAAGGGATTAAACATGTAACAGTCACAGGCCTAAATTTTGATTGTACAGGGTTGAAATGAGATTGTACAGGTTTGAGAATCAGGTACAGGATAATATTCACTCTCAACAAATTTATGAAATTTTACGTCATAAAAATTTGTTGAAAATGCTTCAAAACATGGGTCAGACATCACCTAGCCACCTTTTGTGTAAGAACCCTAGAATCCGTAAGCAAGTCCTGGAGCTTTGCATACATCAGTTCATACTCATTCCATGTTCCAATTTTAGTTTGTGGAACACCTCGATATGCCTACACTATATGTAAATGTTCAGTACACTTGCTATGATGCATGCACCCAAGTAAGCCCCTTCATAGTACCCTCCGATCTAAAGGTTTTTGCTCCTGCAATACCGGTATGTATGCATACCTGTATTCCCAATAGCTCTGTTTTCATCAGCTCGAGTTTGCCAAATAACCAGCTGTTTTAACTGTCCCGACTTGCATCATCCCGCAGTTGCAATTATATTTGTTCGAGAAAATATCCTGAGAAATCTTGGTCTTGTTTCCAAAATATCCCGCTAGTTGGGAAATAGTGGGCTAATTTGCGCCCGTCTGGGCTAGTTTTTGATGAGCAATTCGGTCTGGTGATGACACAGTTCCGAGCTTCAGGATAATATCCTGAGTCTGAAAATAGCGGGTTATTTGGCAAACTCGAGCTGATGAGGACAGGCCTAATGATCCTGCATTGTCCAGTCAATGACAAAAAATGCTACTCAGGCAATGGTGGTGAGGGGGAAGAACTACTCGCACCATCCCAGCGGAAGCACGTAACCTTAGATGAAGGTCAATCCATAAAATACTTCCAATGCATGCCTTCTGCACTTCACCCACTCACTCCCTCTTCCATCCCATAAGGCCCATTAAATGACAAGATATACTACCGAAGCAATGATGAGGGAAGTTCTACTCACATACTGAACCATCCCAACTGTAGTATATGACCTTAACTTAAGGTCAATACCTAGCCTTAAAGGTACAGATGTACCATTCATTACATGTGTACATGTACAGTATGTACTTCACTGTATATCTGTAAATATATCAATGTAAAATATGATCATGGGGATCATGGGGATCCCCCCCCCCCCCACACACACACAAATATATATATGACTTTTTTATGAGGGGGGGGGGGGGGGGTGGGGTTTTCCTTTTCCCTAGCAGTGAAATAAAGGTATACATTTTTCAAAGTCACAAACCTACTTCTTGGATATATATATCCTAATATCCATGCTTATCTTTAAAAATAAGGATATTGTGTATATATATATATATATATAAAAAGTGGCTCAAGAACATTAAACCTGATTTAACCCCTTATTCTGTTAGCACGATTTTATGAAAACTGGCCTAAAATCGATTTCTGACAATTATTTAACAGTTGCCAGGTACAGGCATACAATCATGAATAATCAATGTATTCAAATAGACAATATTCCTTTGTGAGTTTCTTTGACAACACATAATATCCCATCCTCATAAGTCAAAACACTGATGTCAGTTTGCTATCAATAAAAGTGTCAATAAAAGGAAGTACAGTAGTGCCTCAACATGCATATTATGTGTATCTGATATTTTCCTTGCTACTATTTGTCAGGGGTCTGTAACATAAGATGCATGCATCAAAATAGACACCACTTCCTTTGGAAATAACCCACAATATCCAATCCTTCAAAGTAAAAATACCAATGCACATTTGCTATCAATAAAAGAGTCATTTTACAAGGAAGTATAGTAGTGCCTCTGCATTCACGAGATGTACATGTGATGTTTTCCTTTCTTCTATTTGTCAGGAGTTTATAACAACATAAGATGCATGAATCAAAATAGAAACTGTTCCTTTGGAAATTTGTTTGACAACCCACAGTATCGCATCCTCAAAAGTAAAAACACCATTGCACATTTGCTATCAATAAAAGAGTCATTTTACAAGGAAGTATAGTAGTAGTGCCTCTGCATTCATGAGATGTACATGGTGATGTTTTCCTTGCTACTTTTTTGTTGGGAGTTTGTAACATAAGACATGCTATGGGAATTCATTGCGCTCGTCCGGCAAGAGAAGAAATAGGAGAGAAATAGGAAATCATTTCTAAAATGGAATCACCTGCATGTAGGTGACACATGAAATTGATGTCACATGAGAATTACAAGAGACAGATTTGGACTGACATGTTTAGCTCATTTCTGACATTCATGTTGAAAAATAAATATAGAAATCACCCTTTTTTCCTGATATATAAACTAGGATCCTTAGCAAAAATAAATGAGACTACTACCAAGTAAATGCACATTTTAAAAAAGAACCAAAACAAAGGAAAGTTACCTGGAATATAAGGAATAACCCTATCCTGTTGTTCAGTGCTGGCTTCATCAGGAAACAGTTGAACAAGCTGAAATCAAAGAAAAGGCATAATAAAGTTGAAATATGGACTGTATTGTTAATTATAGATTATTATTAAACCATAATCATTAATTATGAATTATCAATCATTTCGAATAGTAATAACAATTCTAAATCATGAGAATAGGAGTAGCTAGTCTGAACACACAGATTTTGTTCAGGTAAAATAATCAAAGGGACTTTCCCTGTGTTTAGATTTCCAAAATTCATTGTACAGTTAAACAAGAATTGGGTAGCTGTATGACAGTCGTATAAAAAACGTGTTGCATAACCGAACATTGTATAGTGAAATGTCTGGCTGAGCATTGTTTAGAATGAAAACTTGATTAAGAATCACGATCCTGCTCTAATCTGAAGGTTGTATCGTTCAAAAGACTTTGGTTGTACAGTGCTAGTCAAGTGCATAAGATGTTCGTTCAGACCCTTCATCATCACTAATGAGCAAAAAACACTTCAGATGGCCACACCAAAATCCAATCAGAGCGTTACAAATCGGAGGCCTTAAAGTGACTTGGTAACATTGTTGAAGGTTGATGAAAAATATGTAATTTTTGTATGAAATGTTACTTATTATATTCCTTCTACTGTACTAACCCTCTATCATGCAAAAAATTCTCAAACCACAAAGATAGCTATGGTTTTCTTTGAAGGCGTCACTGTGCAACACCTCTAACAGTAAATTCTCCCAAGCATTTTTTTAATTTCAATTTTTGAATACAATGCTCTGCTAAAAACAGATTTTAGCCCATTGTTTTTATTTTCAAAAAGAATCATAAATTAGAATGATGCACACTAATGTCTCATGACATTTTATATTTTCCTTTGAAAGAATAATTGAATTATGGCATCCTGGTGACAATAAAATCTGACTATACTTGAACATACCTTGCACTGGAAATCAAAGAGCTGGGCATGTGTTTTACTCACACACGACACGGTAGAATCCGACCAATGAACCTGAAAAGAAATGTAATACTTGAACATCAAGAGCATTCATTGATTGTACAGAGTCAACATGGTAACTAAATCACTTATCTTGACTCAAGCCAGCATACATGTTTATCCTTAACCACTAATGAAAAGTATGATAAATATTAAATTATTTGAAAATCAACTTGCCCAATTGTCTGAACTCTGAAAGATGTTAAATACAATCAATAAATATAATATTCACCAATTTGAATTGACAACATTAGACGGGAACAAAAATCTTGTTTAGCGTCCCCGCCTACTTCCATTTTTAAGGCTGCCTTCTAAATTAATATTTTATTTTTCAGAAAAAAATGAAAATGAAAATAAAATGAAACATAATTTTACCCACATTTTCTGTTGCATCTTTTCAAAAAGACAGGACCCTAAACAATAATTAAAAAAAATTATTTTGCCTTACAAATAAATATGTTGCACATTTAAAAATAGATACACAAGATGCAGATTGTCTATTAGGATAACTCTCACTAGAACACAAAAAGAGAGCAAGCACTTTATGTTTTCTTGTACTGTATCAGGTAGTCGAGAGAACATGTACAGTGTACTACGTCATATCACAACATCAATAAATAACCCATATAACCTTTAATATCCAGGTTAAATACAACTTGACTATACAATTTACCTCAACCACAAAAACCTCATTTATCATTCATTGCGAATGCCACTGCGGGCAGCACTGGCTCAATAGTGTGTAAATACAACTCGCAGGTTTATGACACTTTGTACAGTGGGAGCACTATTCATGTCATATGACTGTCATATGACTGACGTAAAGTACTGTTTACTTTGTTGGTCGTAAGCAAATATTGACACACTATTTTCCGCAGCCAGTAGCGAATCTGCATCTGATCAAATACTGATTGAGATAGCTTTAAAAGCAGTAGTAATAATAATAATAGCACTGGATGGCTGGTGCAATACAATTGGAGCTGCAACATAATGGTTTAATGACAGATCAACCATGAATTGAACTGAAAACCAACCTAAATGTCATGTACATGTGGATATTACAGACTGAACCAAAAGGAAGGATAGAAACGATAATAGCATTGAAAACACACAGGAGCCTAGGCGCAAATCTTAGATATATATTTTTTGGAATGCAACCTATCAAGAAGCCGTTAACTTTTCATCTTTAACTAGGCAATTTTTTTCCATTGGTGAATAAAAAGAGAGTCCCGCGATAAATTTTTTAAAAGGTATGTCAGGGTGAAGATATCATACCACAATGAATAATTATTTACTACTCAATTCACATTTTTATATTATCACAACGTATCAAATGTTTTAAAACCTTTTCCTCTATTGGTTCCTGCACTTATAAGGGTTTAATGTAAATGGGCTCCAAAATATTTTCTGGACCCCCCCCCCCCCCTTGAAAATAAATACATACAATTTGTAAAAATAATTGTTGAAAGCTTACCTGGAAAGTATATTCAAGACGTTTGTCACTTTGGCGATTAATAAGTCCCTTGACCTCAATGGCTTTTATATGAACTGGAGAAGAAAAACAAGAAAAGACAAATTTAAAAACAAAACATGATAAATGTTCCTCTCTTTCATCCCAAACCTTAAATCCTCTCATGGTGGACTTGTTCTAACAGATTCAGATTAATAATTTCATATTCATATGCCTGACATTCTTTTGTAGGGTTAACTGAAGAGTTGACACTTCGGCATCTGCTCAATATTGCTGAACTTGTTTCCCTGTGAGAGACACTGAAACATCTAATACCCCTTTCAAAACTATTTGGAGGTTTTCCCTGGTGAAAATCTTATAATTTTAAGAGCATAATTGTCTGGTTAAACAGGGCAAAATACAGGAGCACCTTTCACACCGGGAAGTTGCCACCGGTTACAAATCTCACGACTTATGATGTTATAAAATGTTTTTGAAAATGCTTCAAAATATTGATCTGGTTGCACTAGAGAGCATCTAAGGACCTAACAGAGTACCAAAGCTGTGACATCATAAAAATCTATGTTTAGAATTTCTCAATTTGAACTTCATAAAAAATAATGTCCAAATTTTAAAACCAATTGAATATATGACCATCCGAATAAATAGATTTCAATAGGAAATCACTGTTATTTTGCTCTGGTTCGGAAAACGAAGTTCAAATTTGGAAACTCTAAAGATAGTTTTTTGATGACTTCACACTTGACGACTCTATAGAGCATTTAACCAAGCCATGGAGTCCAGACACAAGGGACTTCATGCTTCCTACTCCTTTAATATTCCAATTTTAAGTTTTTTAATATTTGTTTGTGGACAATCATGAGTTATCGTCAGTTTATAATTTCCTTGTGTGAGCAAGGATCGTGAGAATGAACACATGCGTGTGACGTACACTACTGTATGTACACATACTCATACGTTATATTATTTGCACATCAACACAATGTTAAGGAGACATATTGATTTTTTCTTCTAAAGCTGACATTTCATGGAAAGCCAGCACCAAACTACGCATTCATTCATTTCCTTTACACCAACTGGCTACGATGAACTTCTCGAGTTACAACCTACATTCGCTTCCATAGACCCAAGCACATCAAGCATAAACACTTCAATGTTGGGAGACTGGCATTTAGAAGCAAGTGTTCATTCATTGGATAAGGCTCATATAGCATCTATAAAGTTGGAGAAAGGATATTGATTCCCAATATTTTCTAATGACGCAATTATCTGTAATATGTACATCAATGTTAAAAGTGCTTTTCGTAGTAACGTAAATTAGTCGAGTCTCAGTATTAAAATTTAAAAAGCCACATATTGTTAAATATGAGTTCAAATACGGGCTCTTTAAAAATCAACCCGGAGATTCAACTCAATATGATTTTTTTCCCCATCATACTTGAATGTTGAGATCTTTTAACATTTCAATGTAATTGAAGGGATGCTTTGTATTACAAAATAAAATGACATTCGAAACAGGCAGGTAATCAAATGATAATAATGACATATATGTGCAACTGTTGCTAACTTGTAGGCCTGGCGGGATACATACAGTACGATATGTAGTACTGGTAGGCCATTTGCAATGTGAACCAGAGGCAACCGGCATAAAACTAAGGAAACTCGCAAGCTCTCTTTCTAATTGTCATTAGCAGTATATCCATGGTACATAGCCAGGGCTTGCAAACAAATGCAACTATCTTCTTCTTCTTCTCCACAATCGAGTGATTGATCTTGGTATAATATTTCCCCATATCTTTATCCCAATTTGCATTTGAAATCCTATCCGGCAATTCAATAGTGAATGTGTGATAGGGGAGAAAGATGATGAGCGAGAGGGCTTAGTCTACAGCCATAGACTCTATTTGATACTTACATTTAATAGCAAAGTTCCATTAAAGGTAAAGACCAGTATTGGAAACGCCCCAATTTCAAAAAATGAAATGGAAGCTCTCATTACCAATCATGTGAAAGAATATGTTTTGACTAATACATGATGATAACAAATTTGCCGGGAAACCGCCTACTAATTCATATATTTGGTAAATTTGTTTCTCTCATGGACTGTGAGAGATATAGGGTAGTCCCATATACATCTTTCTGTGTATAGTGCTTGTAACTTTACGAAGAATGGGCCAAATTTCTTATCATTTTGATGATTCCAGAACCTTGCAGATGCTAGATGCTAGATGCTAGATGATCAACCTTTTCTGATCGATTCCACAACGTTTCTTTCACAATGCAATCGCATGACCATAACTGGTCTTTACCTTTAAAGTCCAATCGCACTAGTTTGGCTAGGAGCAATTAGACCTCCCTGCATGGTCACTGACAGGTGGTTATCTCATGAAATAAGCTCTCAATTGACAGAAGAAAAAGAGGGCCATTGTGGACCAATGGACACCGATTAGGGATTGTTTGCTATACCGTGTGTCTCAAAAAAAACGTAACACTTTTGAAATGGTTGCCAAATTGAGCATATATAAATTTATGAAAAAATGTTGATATGTATGGAAAGCTAAAGGACCAACCTTTCATATGATATGAAAAAATTGAAAAAAAAATCATGCTTCGATGAACAGTGTTCACTTAAGTTAGAGGTATGAAAATGGGCCTGCGCAGGATTTTTCCTTCCAATTTTGGACAGGTAAGTTACTTTTAGCATACAAAATAAGTTTGATATGAGATATTCATGATCGATGGATTAAGAGTTAAAAGGATGTTTTGAATACCAGTCCTTTCTCTCTGTCATTTATCAATCCCCAAACACCACCCCTGCCACACACACACACACACACACACACCAACTTCCACTCCCATCTTATTGTATCATTGATCTGGTAGATGTGAACAGGATGAAGGAAGAATGGGAAAATGTTAAATTGAAATACCGTATTCAAAATCATAATTGACATTATGCAACCCACTCTCCTCCCCCCCACAACCTTTTCCCATCCCATCACCTACCCCTTGCCTTTTCTTTATCAGTTTTCTTCCGTAAGTTTGGTGGATCATCAATCACATTTTATTCAGGTTTTATGAATGACCCAAACATGTAATAGCTAAGTACATCATTCATTATGCATTGAAAATACCAGAATTCGAGGTATTCAAAATATCCTTTTGATTCAAAATATCCTTTTGATCCATCGATCATGAATATCTCATATCGACCTTATTTTGTAAGTTACAAGTAATTTACCTGTCCAAAATTGGAAGGAAAAATCCTGCGCAGGCCCATTTTCATACCTCTAACTTAAGTGAACACTGTCCATCGAAGCATGATTTTTTTTTAATTTTTTCATATCATATGAAAGGTTGGTCCTTTAGCTTTCCATACATATAGACATTTTTTCATAAAATTATATATGCTCAATTTGGCAACCATTTCAAAAGTGTTACGTTTTTTTTGAGACACACGGTATAGAGGGCCCAAGTAGCTATAAGTAGTGCAGTGGGGCTTTAAGCCTTGAGCCCACATGTAGCCTAATTTTGTCAGTCTCTGGTTTTGTCAAACATATTTAGTGATATATAAATTTGCAGTCTGATTAATTTGTCAATTACTATAATCTTTTTTTTTACTGAAACAATATTTTGTTATCTGTTTTGAACCTGCATGTGAAATATTAAACCAATAAACTCAAACAGGGCCTGAATATGGGTTGCAGTCTTCAGTCTCACAATTCAGACCCTACATGTATGTGGGTGTTTGGGACTGCCAAGGGTTTGTGCTTGCAAACTAGGGATTAGGTTGTATCTGGCCGGGTAGCGGGTAGGTAGTGGAGCATTGATTACCTGTCTGATGTGTCAATGATGCGTGAATGCGCTGGAGAAGACAGTACTGACTCCTCCGGAATGTCCATTTGTGTATACCCACTTCTAACGTCCTAATTCACCTATCGTAGTCTACACCACCAGACATGCAACGGATACATGTACAATGTGCTATCTCATGGACAGTGTTCCTACCTACATGTACATGCACATTATGTAGCATTGTAATTGTATGAATGATCATTTCAGGTACATGTATAGATTGCAATTTTTAAAGGTAAAGACCAGTTATGGTCATGCGATTGCATTGTGAAAGAAACGTTGTGGAATCGATCAGAAAAGGTTGATCATCTAGCATCTAGCATCTGCAAGGTTCTGGAATCATCAAAGTGATAAGAAAATTGGCCCATTCTTCGTAAATTTACAAGCACTATACACAGAAAGATGTATATGGGACTACCCTATATCTCTCACAGTCCATGAGAGAAACAAATTTACCAAATATATGAATTAGTAGGCGGTTTCCCGTCAAATTTTTTATCATCATGTATTAGTCAAAACTTTCACATGATTGGTAATGAGAGCTTCCATTTCATTTTTTGAAACTGGGGCGTTTCCAATACTGGCCTTTACCTTTAAGGTATATAGTAATGCATGCCCTTATTCAATACAGAAAAGGGGGACAGGTTGGGAATTTACATGGGTATGTGAACTACATCAATGTCACGTCCTGAGCAAGAAAATATAATACTGTAAAAAGACAAAATAATTGATCCAAAAATGGGAGTACCGGTAATACTAATAACTAGTAATCATCATTAAAGCAAAAGTGATTGAAAACATGATGTACAGGTACATATATATGTATCATGCAGGATACAAATGTAAATCAAGAAATTGCAGACAAATAAAGCAAACAACAGGGAAAACACATAATTTGGCAATAACCGCATGAACTACCAAATCAAATTTATTCAAACATTGATCAATTAAAAAAGGAATGACATAAATAAATTTGTAAAGTGGACAATAAATTCTATTCCAATGTAATCTACCATCAAAAGCAAATTGCAATCTATACTTTAATGTCCTTCATCTAAACCTTGAGCTGAATGGCATGTACAATCACAATTTGTAAAATTGCAATTGATTGCAGCCAAGGTCTGCCTGCCTTTCGTGTACATTTTGTACAGCTGTACATGAATGCCTAGCATTTGATTGCTACCTCTAATACTAGAACATAAAACCTGGCTCTGAGCTTCAGACAGCCTTATTGTCCTGAACAGGAACTGTAATTACATGTAATCATGGATTACAGACTTGCAGATGAGTTGCACTTGGCAACCTATTGCCTATATATAGAAGGTGTTAATATCAGAAGCAGATCAATGAAACAAAGGACAATGGTTTATTTCTGCTGACAAGGAAATTTGGCAGTCATTTTCAACCCATTTAATTCAATAATGTAGGTGTGAAGGTGTAAAGGAGTAGTCTGTAGAGGTGTGAGGCGTAGAGGTGTCGTGGTCTAGTGGAGATGTCACTGAGATGTGGATCATATGGATCGAGGTTTGAGTCCCTTCGCAGCACTGATGTCCTTTGGCAAGATAATATTTCGCATTTGCCACTCTCCACACAGGTGAAGTAAATTGGTACCCACCCACCCAGTAGAAAGAACTTCCATGACTGTTTTAATAGCGCCTGATTATGGCGGCTCAGCTACAGTGGGGGCAATAATATGATACATGTACTTTGTTTATCGTGTACATATACCTGTATGTATTTGTTCTTACATTGTACATGTACTTCTAAACCACAGAGTTGAACAGTGTACATGTAGGCATGAACTAGCTTGCATGGTTCAACTCGGTTGTACAGGTCAGGTCATTAGGGACTGGTCTAAGGATACCCTGATAAAGCCAACTCACATCCTTTCTTGCAGGAACAGTTGTCCTACCCTATAATTTCAAAAATACTAAATACCTCCCCTTGCAGTTTATGTGCCAAAATTATTGCATCCTTACTAGAAAACACAATTGATGTACAGTTGTACGATTCCTGTAGTTCTATCCTCAGGCACGGTGCTGAACAGATTGTAAACATGAACCTGGTTGTCACTGACTATAAGGTCAGCTCCCTAGGGACTTGTGTAAGGATACCCTGATAGCCAACCCACATCCTATCATGCAGGAACAGTTGTCCTACCCTACAATTTCCAAAATACTATACCTTTCCCCTTGCAGTTTATGTGTGAAAATGATTGCATCCCTATTCCCTACTAGGAAACACAAAGCATGCACACTTCCTGTAGTTCTATCCACAGGCACAGTGCTGATCAGATTGTAAACATGAACATGGTTGTCACTGACTGTAAGGTCACCTCCATAAGGACTGGTCTAAGGACATCCCTGATGAAGCCAACCCATATCCTATCTTGCAGGAACAGTTGGCTACCCTACAATTTAAAGAATCCTGAATACCTCTCCCCTTGCAGTTTAAATGTGCCAAAATTATTGCATCCTTACTAGGAAACACAAAGTATGTACACTTCCTGCAGTTCTATCCACAGGCACAGTGCTGAACAGATTGTAAACATGAACCTGGTTGTCACGGACTGTGGGGTCAGCTCCCTAAGGACTTGCCTAAGGACATCCCTGATAAAGCCAACCCACTTCCTTTCTTGCTAGAACAGTTGTCCTAACTACCCTACAAGTTAAAGAATCCTGAATACCTCTCTCCTTGCAGTTTATGTGCGAAAATTATTGCATCCCTACTAGGAAACACAAAGTATGTACACTTCCTGCAGTCCTATCCACAGGCACAGTGCTGAGCAGATTGTAAACATGAACTTGGTTGTCACTGACTGTGGGGTCAGCACCTTAAGGACTTGCCTAAGGACATCCTTGATGAAGCCAACCCATATCCTTTACCCACTAAAACAGGAACACCTACGTACCCCACCATTAAAAATACTACTCTTTATAGTTGTTCATGTTTGAAAAAAGAATATACATTGCCAAGGACGGAAAAATGAAGCACACTGCACACTTCTGTCCTGAACAGACTGTACGAATGAACCTGGTTGTAAGTTTGTAACCATGGACCCACTACTATAGGTCCATGTTGTAACTCACTGCTGGGGTCAGCTCCCTGAGGACTTGCCTAAGGACACCCCTGATGAAGCCAACCCACTTCCTCACATTCAACTTCCAGTCAGGAACACTTGTCCTTCCCTATGATTGATTGCCGTGATAGTAACCGATTGATCGAAGGCAAAGAGAGTGTGTACATGTAGGTAGTCTCAACCTGTACATTGTTATTATGTGAATATGTTTCTACTCCATATTATCTGTAAGTATCTTCAAAGTGCAAAGATGCATTGTGTTTATTCATCTGATCAAATAAGAAGGTACTCAAAACGAATCACAAATTTGCATATATTACATGTTCATGTATAAAACAATAAAGTTTTCAAATGTAAAATAATTTGTATTGATATTGTACGTCAGCCTAAATCAATGCCTGTACAATATAAAGCCAACACAGTTAGCCTTGTAGGAAAACTTCAAGGTGGCATACAGTAAACATGACAAGGCCATATTATCATCCCAATGCATATATTCAAGGCCATGTAGGAATACATGTAATGTACATGCATGCCAGGTCTGTATTTAACAGTAAATAAACTGACTGGAATTTTAATGAGTGAATACAATCTACAATGGGTTTTGTTGTACGGTATGTAGTTCTTGTTGTTGTTGAATTTTTTGTTTTTTAAAATCTGCACAGCTTGTCTTCCCAGCTTTCTACCACTGCATACCGTCACGATGTAAATTTACACCTAATAATTTACTTTTTTTTTCTTCAGTTCAACGATATACTGAGCCATTTGTGTCGCTTAAAAGGCACAAAGCAGATTCGGCAGTATCAAGCAAAATTTATAAAGGTGTGTCTACTTCATAATCTTCATAACAATACACTAGAATAGCCTTCGACAGCCACATGAGCATGCATGTACACTGTACATGTGCAGGTTGTGCTTAAGTTCGGATGATTTCACTCAAGTGAGTGTCTAAAATTTCAGTATTAAATGTCAGTGAATCACTGCATGTTTGACATGAACTTAAGTTAAGGTCATCATCCTGTTTTTGTGATTATTTGGTTTCTGCACAGCATGCCTTCCCAGCTTTCTACCCATGCATACCATCATGATGTAAATTGATGTTGGGAGGTATTGTCCTTCATTTCGATCGCAAGGTTCAGTTTAATACAAAATCGCTTCCTGCATGGGAGTCACATCAGAAAGTACTCTGTATTAAACTGAACAGTATTCATGAGGAGCCATTCCACCTCATTTCCTTCCTGCAATAAAATGTGCAATAACCAAAAAAAATGTATATCAAAAGTAAGTCTGTGCATAACTGTGTAATGAGGTACCCGAGTACACTCCCAGGCTTACAGGCGAATACTCAAGTATTCTGACGCCATGTTTTTTTTTTATTTTTAAATATTTTTTTTTGCTACCACCATACTACGGGAGCAGTATCCCAGGTCCGTCTCCAAAAACCAAAGATGACAGAATAATCCATTTTCCACCGAGTCCCAGACTCCCCAACAGAAATCCGGACATTTGGTCCCAGTTTCTGAGTGATGAGTTGACAGTGATTGAGCTGGGAAACATTTTTACCCACGGTACCATGCCAGCGGCCGGCGCTCTCCCTGGCACAGGTAAGCGTCGGCCTGAACAGTGCCAGGCGCGGGCAAAAATTAAAAAATAAATGGCGGCCGACTATTCGAGTACGATTTCCAGACCTGCCAACCTCTGGAGTTCAAAAACCGTATTTTTCAATCCCAAAAGTCGTATTTTACTAACAAAAGTTGTATTCTTAAAAATAAACACAGACTGTTACGTAGATCAATGCCTCTTACTGTTCCTACATACAGGAAGAAATTTTTCAATGGATCATTGGTTGAATATGCATGATTTCATCACGACTGCTGTGTTCGATGAACCAATGAACATCCCCAAATTGCCGGTGTGAGATGCTTGTAGGATACTTTACAGGACAGAATGTGCATTTTGCAATTGAAAATGGCACAGACACACACCAAAAAAAAAAAAAAAATAGATAAATAAATAAATTAAAAAAAAAAAATTAAACAAAATTGTTTTGGTTTTTTGTTTTTGAAAATCGTATTTTATTGAGGAAAATCGTACAGTCGTATTTGCTTCTAAAAACCGTACAAAATACGACTAAATCGTACTGGTTGGCAGGTCTGGATTTCTCGTACTCGAGTAGTGTCAACAGTGCAAGTACTCGAGTATTCGACTACTCGTCGCAGCCTTAATCAAAAGAAATATTGGCTTAATTGTATACATGGATGCTTTGTATTATGATAAACCTGTACATTGTTTTGTTTTATTTCAATCATGTAATGTACATGTTCATGGAATTTGGACGATTTCTATCACACCAGATATCTACATTGCAGCAAATTACTGAGTCTAAACAAAATAGTAAAAATCAAAAACGAATTCAAAGAGGATTAACAAAAGGATTATCAAGTAATCAGTGTGTAACACTGAGAATGCCTTGATAAAGAGACGCAAAAATATTATACATGTACAGTAAATCAAGTCATAGGAACGACAACTTAAAAAGCACTGTCTGCAATGTACTTAGCAGTCATATAAACTACGGTACATCTGCTGTCGACAGAGCTAAAAAGCTGGGTCAATTATTCAACACATTGCAAAGTTGCATCAAAACAACACAGTGAAGATAAACAGCATATACATGTACAATGTAGGATGCATGGTTAGAACCCACCGCATGCTGACTTTATCGGTTTCTGGCAGCTATAGGTTACGAACTGAAACCTGTCAGGTCACGGTAGTAACCCCTGAATACTGGAATTTATCAAGAAAAAACAAAACAAATCTGGTTTTCATTCACACTTGTACTTTGAGGAATAATCTGTTGGCTTTGCTTCAAATGAAAAATTGCAGTCATCTGCAGGCAAAGAAGGAAGGAATGTGGACATTAGATGATTTAGTAGGCATGACATGTACATTTACAATCATAATTTATAAACTACATGGACTGTACTTGTACATCAACTTGAATCTTTTCATTGTATCATGTTAATGAATGGAGCAGTCATATTCTAACTACCAACAGCTACTGATTATAAAGTCAAAGCCTACACCCTACATGTAATTTTTTGGGGGTAAGATATGGACCCCCCCCCCCCCCTGCCTTTCCCTCCAGTTGTTGGTATTGAGTGCAATAGATGCAACATGCACAATGTCACTAACACACACCAAATTGCAGCATGTGGGTCTACACAAGATACTTAAAATCTGATTTTTATTTTCTTCTCTAGCTCTTGAGCAAGGAGAATACAGGTACTGGACAAGAGCCAAGAAAATGAAGAATACCAAGGATGAAAAGTGCACTCGAAACACTTGAAATTTGATGCTGATAAGTAGAGCAACAATTAACAACCTGAATCTATATTTGGAGGGATATCCAGGCTGGGTTCAAGTTCACTGGCCTGCTGCTTGATAAAATGCTTTTTACTTTCAGTTTCTTTTTAATACCACCACCAAGGCAAGGCTGGGCTTCATACTCAGTCAAGTACATTTTGATGCCCTGCCCAGTAAACATATTTGACAGATTGATGAAGTTTTGGAGGCTTGATTTGAAGTAAGATTTGGTTTCCAAGATTAAAACATTAAAATGCTAAGTATTATTCTTTAAGTATCCTTAGTCCTTCGATAACGACTATGGCTCGTGTCCTCCATGTACTGTACATGTACTTTAAGCAACCTATCCAGGCTATCCTACAGTACATCAAAAATATTTTTTTTAAGTTTCTCAATTTGTGAATCATAGGGGAAGTTACAAGTAACAACTTGGGGTACCGCAAGTTTAGTAACCAAATTTGAAAGCTCAACTTATTCTAGTAGCTTGATGGTTGACTTGCTAAATTAAAAATTAGACTAATACTAAACCCTGCTTTAACATGTCATTTGTTTTTACTTTATATTATATGAAAAGAGAAGAAAAAGGTACATGGGAGCAAAGTAAAAGAGTGCTTTACAATGTACATGTAGCTATGGTAAATTAAAAAAGAGCTCTTTAATAAAAATAAGGCCAATTTTGTTATGTAATCAAATTTAATGCACAAATCTTTCTTCAGTGCCTTGTTACAAATTATTTCATCGACATTACGAAAATGGTCTATTGCAATTGATCTGCATTGATCGCAAGTCCTCCTATCAAGCACAAACTCCTATTATATCTTTAGTACAGAACTGCAATTATTATCAGGTTGCAAAACATCCAACAATTATGAATCAATTGCAACTGTTTATAAGACAGGGCACTGGTCGAAGAAAAGAAAGAAAAATAATAAACTTTATGAAAAATTGCTTCATGGAAATCTCATGTTTTTTAATGTTCAACAAAATGCAAATTCAAAAGAGCTCCTGAAAACAAAACAGATCTTTTTACACCAGTTGGCAAACATATCTTTGCGCATGTTGGCTCTATTCCATTTGTGCCAAGATCCATGTAGAGCATGATATTTTCATTTCACAGAGATGGAATCTAGCCAGAGTAATCTGTCATCTTTGGGGGTTACTAACTGCTGGCAAATGTGGACAAGGTCAAAGAAAGGTTAGAGATAACAGTCAGCAGTGCTCAGCAATACAAGTAACATTCTGTCTATCCTCTCAGTAGGCCCGTCCTCATCAGCTCGAGTTTGCCAAATAACCCGCTATTTCTGCTTCGGGGAAATTAGCCTGAAGTTACAAATCCCGTCTCCATCAGCTCAAGTTAGCTCGAAATTCGAAACTTGAGCTAGAGGCTCAGTGTTTGCACATACAGTAGTGCGAGACTGCAAGTCTTCGGGCTGGTGAATACGGACTGGACAAATAGCGGGCTATTTTGCAAACTAGCCCAAGATATCTTGGAAAGATTTCCCTAGCAAATAGCCTGCTATTCACGTCTTCACCTGCCAAATAGCCCGCTATTTTCGTGGTCGGGGGAATTCCAGAATCAGAAATGGCTGGCTATTTGGCAAACTCAGGCTGATGAGGACAGACCTATTCTGTCTGTCACATCTATCCTCTCATACACAAACAAGGCGAGCATGCAATGTATAGAGAGAGCCGATAGTAAATACACTGCGATCTGGGGAGTGCGCAGCAACAGACTGCATCCTACTACTGTTATCAGGTTTGCAGTTCATGTCTGCCCGCTAGACATGCGCTCATCCTATTTGAGTGCAGGAACAAATCTATCAAACATGAATGTTAGTTTTGTCTCTGCCTCATTGAACCCAAATGCACACTCAGCAAGAGTATGCATTATTACTACATGTACGAGAGCTGAGATGGGGGTAAACATTGTAGGGTCATTTGAATAGCTTGGGTAGACTGTGAGTGCAGATCACATTACAATAAATTTAGAGAAACAGATATGAAAATGGAATGCAATTAAAGGAACAATACAACATATCAAATCAGACATCAGATATGTCATGTCACATAAAAAGGAAAATACATCTTACAAAACTGAAATTTGAACCTACAAGATTTAATTTCCATTATGCACACACATTAAAATTCCAAGAAATATTATTTTAAAAAGTCAAACATTATGATTTGTAACTATTTGTTACAAATCACTTGAAACTCAAGGGAATAATGGCAACTCAATTGAATTCAATATTCTCAACATAAAAAGCCCCCCCCCCCCCCACCACAACACACACACTTTATTTCAATAATCTTGAACAAGTACATGTAAATTTTGTAAATACTGAGCAGTAATGCAGGAGCAAGCACTGTCAACAAATCCCCTACAGCTAGTACTGGTAAATATGACAATCCACAGGCAGAAACTACAGTAGCAAATGATGGCTTGCAATGCCTCCACTTAATCTTGAATGATCCCTTGGGATTTGATGGTGAAACTTTATCTGTCAGCGATCAGACAATGTGGTATACAGCTGCAGCAGTAAAGATACCTTTACATGTTATACACCCTGATGATATCTCATGGTATCTGATGTCTCTCCTACCTAAACTACCATGGATAACTGCAGATGACCTGGCATTGACATGGTATTGCCAATACAGACCTCCAATGTACATTGTACATCTACCGGTACCCACAATTTCCATCTACTGTATCTACATGTACGGTACATGTATACATTGTATGTAACCATGTACATGCACTACATGCAGGCCTAAGAACTATAATGGAAAATGAAAGCACTTGCATCATGTAAAAAGCAACCATATACTGTACAATACCAGTAGTAGATTTTTCTCACTTTATATTTCTCATAAATCACCCTACAAAAAAAAAAGCTATTTAATAACGTATACAGTGTAGATCAAGGGTACAGATGTACATCGACACTGTACAAGAAGTAATTGGGCCTTGCAATGTACAATGTATGTAACTAAAAGAAGATCTACAGTACATATATCTTTGTTGAAGATTGCAAATATACCGGTACAAATATATTTGAGAGAGGGTGTGTCTCTTATGAGTAACGCGTTTGGCACATACAATTATTCACAACCATAAATTATCTTTGTAAATCTTGAATGAAAGAAAAAAGTTTAAAGTAAGTGAACCACAGGCATTAATGAGCTGTGTAAGTGCATGTACCTGTACATGTGTATGTATATCATCATATCAAGCACAGGAAAGAAATAAAGTTTCTTGAAACATGTTCAACTCATGTGTGAGGGCTATTACTAGCATTCCGAACGTGACACAAAGTGCAATGTCTCATTTCGCTTTAGTCAATACTTTTATGACTGAGAGCAGACATACATATTGTCACATTCCGTTCAAACATTAAAAAGGTCGGTGACTCGGTGTTGAGCGTTGGATCAAAGTCAAGCATATTTGTAAAATTCTGAAACATCAATTGAGATGCTTTATTACCGTAGTTTAATTACCACATGTTTGAATAGATCATGTTGGAGCACTGTCTCTACTCAAAACACCTCCTACAGTAGTACATCACAGTACAATATTGGCCATAAATCATTAGACAGACAGGAAGGTCATTGTTAGTTGTCTGATCACTCAGTCAGTCAGTCAGTCGGAGAAGCATGACCGAGATACTGCAGTTTAACCTAAGCCAAATGGTCAGAGAACTTCAAACGGGTGAACTCCCCAGAAAAATGGGGCTTATTGACAAAATACAGCTGAGTGAGCATTACAAATTGATTGTTGATACAACTCGGTATTGCTGTCCTTGAGTAATGGACCATTTTGTGTCAATAGACAGGGATTTCAGTATTGTATGGAGCCCAAAATGATGCTGTCTGATGGGTCTTTTGTGTCGAGGCAACACCTTTTCTTGTCGAAGGCATGAATCACTGAAAACCACAATCTAAATCAGGTCACACACTTGTAGAACACCCACCAGTCTAGCATGCACTTTTCAGTATTGATTTCTGTACATGTATCTTCAGGAGTTTTAATAGCAGAGGAAAGAATTCAGACAGGGACCAACACAGCCTCATCCTGAACACAGACAACTAGTATGTACATGTAGATACAGGCATGATACAGCTGCATGTACACATACAAATGTATGTGGTTCCAGGTTAAATTACAAATCAATGTATTGATTTACGCAAAGCACATTCACCCTTCAGACTTCAATTTTTTTTTTATTCCGTCAGTATTCTTGTTTTCATTTGTGAAAATAATAATGGGGCAATAAATGAAGATCTGGTTCCCATAACCTACATGTATCCTGCAGATTTTGTTTATAATTTTGTTTATAATATGGTAAAATTATTTCAATATTTAGCTGCAAAACAGGGCAGTTGGTTCATAAACTTATGGTTCAATGAGCACACATTTAGGGTGTACAAAGCGAATGGTGTTGATAAAGAATTGATACACCACATAATAATGACTGCTCACAGCATTTGAATTAAGGCTGTGCACAACAGTGTAATGAGGTACCCGAGTACACTCCCAGGCTTACAGGCGAATACTCGAGTATTCGGACGCCATGTTTTTTTTGAATTTTTTTGAATTTTTTTGAATTTTTTAGATTTTTTTTGAATTTTTTGATTTTTTTGAATTTTTTTTCTTTTTTGACTTTTTTTGCCACTACCATACCACTCGGCAGTTTCTCAGATCCCTCGCCCAAAACGCATGCAATTTTACTTTGAGTTGCAGTTGAAGGCGCCGATTTAATAAGAATAATAACAGTAAACAATGCTGTTTTAAAACCAAAGATGGCAGAATAATCCATTTTCCTCCAAGTCCAAACAGAAATCTGGACATTTGGTCCCAGTTTCTGAAAGGTGAGTTTGACAGTGCTTGAGTTGGGAAACATTTTTACCGACGGTACCATGCCAGCGGCTGCCGCTCTCCCTGGCACGGGTAAGCGTGGGCCTGGACATTTTTTTTTTTTTTTTTTTTTTTTTTTTTGCGGCCGAATATTCGGGTACGAGAAATCGTACCCGAGTAGTTGTCAACCGTGCGGGTACTCGAGCATTCGACTACCCGTCGCAGCCTTAATTTGAATACAATGTGAAATGGTGGCAAAGGACTAACTTTGAATATATTTTTTTATTTATAAATGCAGAACCTATAAATTATAAGAATATGCAATGTAAGATTTAGGGAATTTTGCCATAAAACGTCACCAAAATATCAAATTAAAACAAATTGGGTCATAATTGCTTGATAAGTCCATTCGTAAAAACGCATAACAATGCAAATTACATTGCAGCTAACCTTGTTTAGTTGTTTTAATCACTCATGTGACAGAAATCACTGCAAAATGGACCAACACTTGAATCCACTAGAAGCAATCATTATCATGATTCAATCTAATTTCACAATTTTGAATTTATAGCAGCAGGAAAGCACCTATTGGCTATTCCTCTGATAAGAGGTGTTCATTTACCAATATTGGACTTCACTTTTATGACCAAGACCAACAGGCCTTACAATACACCACCCTCACCCTCTAGGGAAAGGCATACCGGTAATCACAAATTCCAAATCTGAAGATGACAGAGAGCTTTCAAAGTCCCTCCCTGCAAGTTCATTGGCGTCTGCAAGTTTCGCTACTGCTGTTTGCAAGATTTGTGGATACAAAAATGAGCTAGTCCCAGGTGGTAGTTCAACTTTTAATAACCAAGTACAGAGTATGTGAACTATGACAGGGATAAAGGAAGGGGTAACCCTGTAACAAATAACCAGAACCGTGGGCCGATTGCTGGCCTATCAGGTTAAATTGGATGATAAATTCTAATTGCCGATCAATGATCAGAAAATAATCGGAAAATAATCAGAAGAAAAAAAAGGCAGAAATCTTTGACATTTAACGACATGAAAAAAGCTTTAAATATTGACTACATCAACTTCAAATTAGAGAGATGAGTGATTTTAGGTATTATAGTGCTCAAAATAGTTGAATTTCGGGGCAGATTAATTTTTGTAAAACGTTAGATTTCCCTCCCGATCTGCCGATACCGATATCGGGAGCCAAACCGCCCATTCGATCTGATCATAGCTCCAACTTAAAGATAAACATGAGTTCTGGTAAAAAAGGAAAATGAATTCCGACAGAATCTAACGAAACTTACACTGAATGTTCAAGATTACAAATAAATGTCATGTGCCAAACAATTTTGGAAGAAAATGTATACTGGCTGAGTAATGAGCATAGAAAGATAAGGAAATCAGGGTAGTACTAGCCCGACACCATGTGTGTTGTCCCATATACATCTTTCTGTGTAAGTAATTGTTACTTTACAAAGACTCTGCCAAATTTATGATGATTTTGATGACTCCAGAACCTTGCATTACACACCATTACTTACATGTACATGCTATATAATCAACTTTTCTGATCCATTCCACACCTTTTCTTTCACAATGCAATCGCATTACCAGAACTCAAGTTTATCTTTAAAGGGTTAGGAGAAGGTATTATTTTGACTTACCTGGTGGTGATTCTTGGCTATGGTTCACTTTTTCAGCATCCCTGTTATCAGAGTTTGAAGTTGAGGCACTCACGAGCTGCTCCTTGGTTTCTTTGGAAGTCACATTGTCAGTGGTATTTGGATTGTCTTCCACTTCGTCCACCTACACATACAACAAGAGAAAACATTGCTCAACAAAGAATAGTCAGTTGGTAATATCCACAACAGCAACACAAAGTTACAAAAGCATGTAGGATCCTCAGATGACCGATGTAAATTGGTCTTGAGGAAATTATTGAGTTCCATTTTGATGCTATAAATGGAAGCATTCAGTAAATGAGTAATGTACCATGATCACCTACATGTACATGTACAATGTACTACACATACATATGTATCATAATGTATGACCAGAGTCAACATTTAAATACATCTTCCTCACTAGTGATTAATGACCACCATAATGGTTGTACATGTACCTGTCATTACCGGTAAATGTGCTACTATGAAGTATGAACTATTAAGAAAGACAATCACAATAAAAACAAAATAATGAAATAAAAGCATTTTATAATATTCAATAGAGTCTGGGAGGGGTATGGACATGGTATGGTATTATTAAACACTTAATTTGTTTAAATTTTAATTATCGTAAACCTGGATGGACCAATATATGGGTCGTGTTTAGTACCCTAATCAAGTTAATTCTGGCCTGTCTGTTCTGGGTTTTTTTAAAATCAGAAATGTGTAATTTTATTGCACTTTTTAAAAAATTGCACTGCTTGCAGTGTTTGGGGGAGGGGATATTGCCCTTTTTTCAATAAATTGAAAAAAACTCTCTCTAGACTACATGTACATGTACATTTAACACTGTACAATAGCTGACTTACACATGTACGGTAGGTAAATGAGGAAAAGATATTTATCACTTTGCCATTTCCAATCCATTATCCTATTTGCCTTTTTTGTTGATGAAATGATCAATACCATCTCCCAAAAATATCTCTGAAAATAAAAAGTATCTTCCCAAAATTAGATAAGACTTTAAAATAAAAGAGACCTTTGTTACAGAAAGATACAATTGTTTTTTGTTGTCAAAATAATTAATACCAAAATACCATCTCCCGGAAATATCTCTGAAATGAATAGTATCTTCCCAAAATTAATTAAGACTTTAAAATAAAAAGAGACCTTTGTTACAGCAAGATAAAATTGATAGAAATAATTTATACGATCAGTTTTTAGGAAGAATGTACCTTCATGTCTAGATAGTTTAGATACAATAGATTTTCACAACTTTGATGAAAGTTGCTAGTTAGTAGTTAGTAAACATGTATATGGTTATTGTGGCATTACATTGCGATTATTAATATTAGCATCAGCGATAGCTAGGATTAATACAAGTTCTGGAAAGAAAAAAATTAATTGGAAAATTGTTTAAAATAAAAGAAGTCTAGATCTAGATTTAGTCTGATTGAATTCCACATCAATGAAAAAAGTGATAATGAAAGAATTTTAGTGACTTTGTTACAATAACATTAATTTGTAAACCATTCCTCCGCCTCCACCCCCCCCCCCCCCCCCCCCCTCTCCCCCTTTCCCTGGGCCAGGGATGGACAGAGCCAGAGCTCGTCTTGAAAGAATTTGAGACGATTTCTTTAAACTAAAAAGAGTTTACCCCCCCCCTCCCCACTTTTGTTGGTCTAAATATAGATCCACTAGGTATAGATATATGAATGTTGTAAACAATTACCTCAGGCACAACTTTACTCTCTACAGCCTGGAGTAGGGCATAAAGTTGGGATCTTAGTGCCTGCTTTTGACTGAACGTGAACGCGGGGTGATTGACTGCAATGACGGCGAGAAGAACGACCTTCTCATCCGTCTCTGTGTGATGTCTAGTTCTGAAGCCATTCGATAAGATGGCGTCTGTATGCTCTTTTAACGTTCGGTACAGCACCGTAGCACCATTTGTACATCTTGAATTCATTAAAGCAAGACTTGTTAGTACTTTATCAAGTATCCTGATATCAGTGATATTTGTGAGTTTCGACAAATATGACACATCATTTGCATGAAGTTCAGACTCCCGAAGTCGATCGTAGTCCCGTCTCCCTAAACTCTCAACGTATGTTCCAAGGAATCGCAATTCCAGGGGACTGCAGCAGTCCATGAGCGCACAAAGAAAGTCTATTCGGCGGGATGCAGTTAGATCACAAAACCAAGCTATTACTTCCTTTTTGCACACCATGGTGATAATTTTTGTCTCCTCCAAGTGAAAAGAAACAGGTAAATCTCCGTACTTTATTTCCGAAACTGCGGCCTGCTCCTGCCAGTCGCCATTACTGCTGAACACTGAGCTCGTATAATGGGATCCGGGAACTTTCATAATGGAATATTCCACTGTAGGGGTTCCTGGAATAAGGCCTTTAAAATTATTGTGAAAATTTACCAAAATAAAGCTTTTTTTCTCCCTTTTAAATACCATTAATGTAATTTTAGATCATCATTTTTATTTAATTTAATGGAGCGATAGAAATATTATAGGAAATGTTATTTTAGATAATCAGATTTTAGGAAATCGGTTCCCTAAGTCAAAAGTGGTATCTATCCTGCCTGTGAAGAAACATTTTTGACTGTCAAGCTGTTTCTTGAAATAAGTTTGATTGTAAGGGTATAAAACAAGCTCTGAACTATTCTTTTAAACCCAGGTCAACAGGACAAACGTGCTTTAAAAAAATGTTTTGTGCCTAATTGGTGATAATTTTGCAAAGCATATTTAATGATTATGTCAGCTCGTTACTCATGGCTCATGCTTAGCCCTCGATTTCGGAATACATTTTAGGCTTAACCTAGCATTTCTAATAAAAAAGCAGGACTCGGTTGCATGCGCTTAGAAAGAATTTGGTACAAACCAGCTGGTGTACTAGACTATTTCAGTAAATCTGGTATCTGACTTTTTCAATCAGAATGACTTTTTCAATCAGAATAATTATGAAAGCTCCAATGACGCGCACAGTATGAAAGATGAATCAATGATAATTTCCGCGATTCTTACAACTATCATAAAGCCAATAAGCCAGCTTTTAGCGGACCATTAGAGACCAAAATGAGGAAGGGGGGGGGGGGGGCACAGGATAATGTATTCCTTCATTTGATGAGCGATTCCCACGTAGGCCTACAATATTATGCTAATAGAGTACGTGATATAAAACATACTTTGAGATTATGTCCGTGAAAAAATAAAAAACAACAATTTGGTTATAAAACAACCTAAAGCAAAAGAGCAAAAAATCCTGGATCCAATAGAAAATGTTGAGTGATCCCTCAGCCCAACACTGACGATGCCGATGCCCGGCCCCCCACTCAGGTTTCGAAATGACCGCATGCGTGTTGCCAAAATGTCCGGTAAAGGGGTACTTTTCGTGCGACAAAGTCCGGCCGAGAATTGTAAAAAAAGGGGTGTATTTGACTTTTCACCCGGAGATTTCTTTAAAAAGGGGGTGTTTTTTCTTTTTTTCTCTCATCTCTTTGGACTCCTGAGAAATTATTCCGAATTTAGGGGGGTACATTGAGCATTTTTCCTGATTTAGGGGAGTCTCCAAGGCAGGAAAAGCCCGCGAAAAGCCGCGAAAGGGGGGTTCGGAAATGTTGGCAGTCCTCAGATAGGGGGTGCTTTCAAAGAGAGGGAACGAGCATATGCGTACCCTAAATAACACTGAGTGGGGGGGGGGGGCCGGGCCGATGCACGAGTATATGCCCTATATCTATGTCGATATAAGAAGAAGAAGACAAAATAAGAGCTTTTTTTGGGGGGGGGGACTTTTTTTGTTGTTGTTGATTTTTTTTGTTTTTTTTTTTGTTATGGGGTGGGGTTGTTGTTGTTGATGATTTTGATACATTTGTTGAATTGAATAAGGCTTGACAGGCTTCTCCTGACAACCTGGTCATCATATACAGGGTGCATGGAACGGTGGCGCTCGGGGGCTCGAGCCCCTCCCCCTCCCCCAATAAAATATATATAATATATTTAACAAAAATGTTAAAGGGCCCATGACATCGAAATACAAGTGTATTCCTGTTGGTGTGCAGTCCTGCATACATCTCATATTTTGATATGTAAACTTCTGAATTTGTTTCATAGATTTGTTTAAATATTTGTTTTTCAAACTTGCTAAGCTCCACCCAAAAACCTCCAGATCTCATTCTGTCAGTCATCAATGAGCTAACTTGAGAAAGTGGCATGTAACTTTGCCAAAGTTGACCACCTGTTACAATACCACAAACAATAGCAACATATAAGTTGCTATGTCAGACATGTCAGATTAAACTAATATTCTAGAATAGACAATGATATGTAATTTCCCCAGCTTAGCACACGTTCATAATAGAATTGCATGCTTCCATACATAATTATGTACAATACATCATCATTGCCTATGTCTTCCTGGTAATGCTACAGCATATGCCGATATGCTTTAGTGAACTGACTTCATGTACCGTATAGAATATAAATTAATTTAAGTTTCCCAGTGTTTCCCAGAAGGCTTAGGCGTATAAAGGGACGAAATGTGAAATGTGAAAAAGTCAGACATTTTATGGGATTGTTGGTTCTATGCTCATCATTCTGACAGTAATTAAATGCCTAATACCCCTAAACTTCCGGGGGCTCTGCCCCCTGGACCCATGCCATTTTACGCTTGTTATACGCTCTACCTGAAGTTAAATACTTAAGCCCCCCCCCCCAACTTTGAAAATCGTTCCGCGGGGCATTTTTTTTTTTTTTTTTTGGGGGGGGGGGGTACCAAGATTTAATCTTACAATGTCTGATTGTGGTCACATGTGTATTTTAGGGAAAATATATGACACGTTTCAATTTCGTTAGATGTTGAGCTTTCATTTGACATGCAATGTCTATTTTAATCAATGTCCTACTTAAACGCAGGCGCGGATCCAGGGGGGCCGAGCGGGGCCTTGGCCCCCCCCCCCCCGCAAAAAAAAAAGAGAGAAGAAAGGAAAAGAAGGGAAAGGGAAAGAGGAGAGAAAGGGACAAAAAGAAGAAGAAGAAGAAGAAAAGGGGGAAGAAGGAGATCGGGGGGGGGGACGGGACCGAAAGGCCTTGCCTCCCAGGCTGTTGACCCCCCCCCCCCCAATCAAAAAATAAGAGAGAAGGAAGGAAAGGGAAAGAAAAAAGGAAAAGAGGAGATACTGGCGTACTAATAGGGGGGGGGGCTTTAAGGAATCAAATTCAAACGTTGTTTATTTCTAATTCCACAACGGTGGATTACAAATAATGCTGAAATGACATAATTTCCGAGATTTGTCCTCACTTTTTAGTAAATTATACGTTTGTATATGTGGTTGTTGGAAAATGACAAATTCCTAAATTTACAGCCAGGCAAGAAATATGATTCTTGAGATTCCTACATGACAGGGCCCGAGGTACGGCAGGGATCGGGAGCCTCGAGCTCCCTCCCCCCCCCCCACCCACTTTGTTTGAAAAAGTATATTAAAGAGAAAAAAATTAGAATGAGAGCAAGAAAGAAAGAATAGTTAACTGCCAGTATTAAAAAAATGAGGCATCAAAATATGCTCATCTGACCGTGATTAAATGCCTAAAGCCCCTATAAGCTTCCGGCGGCTCTGCCCCCTGGATTCCACCTAGGGCGCTACGCGGGCCCTTAGAAGCTCATCTGACGGTAATTTAATGCCTAAAACCCCTCTTTTTTTGGGGGGGGGGGATCCGCCCCCTGGACCCCACGCCAAATAGTGACCTGCCAGTGTCACAAAATAATAGGTATTACAAAAAATGATCATCTGACCTTAATTAAACGCCTAAAACCCCTGAGCTTCCGGGGCCGGACAAGTTATCAAACTGTGTTTATCTGACCGCAGGCGCGTAGCCAGGGGGGGGGGGGGGCGGTTCCCCCCCCCCCAAATCGGAAGAGGACGTAGGAAGTAAAAGGAGCAGACAAAGAACATCTTTGAAATTCAGACAAGGATTAAGAGTATAGAGAACGGTACAACGCATCGTCTTCTTTCTCTAATAATTTAATGAAACGCCAAAGCTTCGCGCAAGAGGGGAGGGGGGGGGGGGCTGAATTCAGACAAGGATTAAGAATCGAGAACGGTACAGTGTATCGTCTTCTTTCTCTCATAATCTTATGAAACGCCAAAGCTTTTGCGCGGGAGGGGGGAACCTGAATTCAGACGAGGATTCAGAGGCGAGAACGGTAATAATAATCTTTAATGAAACGTAAAAGCTTTCGCGCTTTGCGCGGGGTTGGAGGGGGAACTAAATTCCGACGAGGATTATTTTCGAGAACGGTCCAACGAATCGTCTTTTTTTCTCTATTGATTTAATGAAAATTAAAAGCTTCCACGCGGGGGAGGGGGGGGGGGACCTGAATTCAGACGAGGATTAAGAGTCGAGAGCTCTACAACGAATCGTATTCTTTCTTTAATAGTTTAATGAAACGTCAAAACTTCCGCGCTTCGCGCAGGAGGGGGAGGGGGGGACTGAATTTAGACGAGGATTAAGAGTCTAAAACGGTACAACGAATCGTCTTCTTTCTCTAATGATTTAATGAAACTTAAAAGCTTCCGCGCTTTGCGCGGGAGGGGGGAACCTGAATTCAGACGAGGATTAAGAGTCGAGAACTCTACAACGAATCGTCTTCTTTCTCTAATAATTTAATTACACTTAAAATTTTCCGCGCTTCGCGCGGGAGGGGAAAAACTAAATTCAGACGAGGATTAAGAGTCGAGAACGGTACAACGAATCATCTTCTTTCTTAATAGTTTAATGAAACGTCAAAGCTTCCGCGCTTCGCGCAGGAGGGGGGGCTGAATTTAGACAAGGATTAAGAGTCGAGAACTCTACAACGAATCGTCTTCTTTCTCTAATAATTTAACAAATTGTAAAAATTTTCGCGCTTCGCGCGGGGGGGGGGGGGGGGGAAACTAAATTCAGACGAAGATTTTGAGTCGAGAACGTACAACGAGTCGTCTTCTTTCTCTAATAATTTAATAAAACGTCAAAGCCTTCCGCGTTTCGTGGAGGAGGGTGGGGAAAACTTGCCCCTCCCTGCACCGACCCCCCCCCCCCCCCCCGCATTACGTCACTGTTGGTCACCATTACGTACCAATATTTGGCTCGCATAATTTCAAATTTGGGCCCCCCCCCCCTAAGAAATCCTGGATCCGCGTCTGCTTAAACGTGCTTGAACTCTTCGATAATTCGTAATATTATCGTGTTGAAATAGAGTTTGAAGAATAAATG
>JAVYIG010003659.1:0-187314 GCA_035222895.1 Strongylocentrotus droebachiensis
TCCACAATTATTGGTGCTTTATACTCGGATGTATAAATGAATACCCTGTAGGAGGTAAGACCCCTCATGTACAAGATCTTCTCAATGCCCATGAGCCGCTTAGGAGGATTGCTCCCCAGGGAGTTGAGATGGTGCACACAATGTGCGCTGGCTTGCATTGTTTCCTATGACCGGGTTAATTATATCATTGTTAAGCGCTAATCATCCAAAATTGGCGCTATATAACTCGAAATATAACTTTTAATCATAACTTATTATAGTTATTATAGTTAACTGATATTGGCTTTAGTAATTATTACAATGCCTACGTTATTTAAGCACTTTGCAACTCCGAAACAAGAGGACACTGTAGTAACCACGATTAGACAGGGCTATGGGGACATTATTTGTATATATATGATTATTGTTTTATTTGTGATCATGAACGTCGATCAAGGGGGTCATCTGTCCGACTTCCTGTACAAGTATATACAGGAATTCGCGCTATATGCACATTCATGTGCATGTGGCTTTTCAAGATTGGTAGAGCGCATGCTTTCCGATAATAGGATCCCGAGTTCGAACCTTTCCCACTGCCTTTTTGACCTTCATCAAAGCAATTTATCCACAATTATTGGTGCTTTATACTCGGATGTATAAATGAATACCCTGTAGGAGGTAAGACCCCTCATGTACAAGATCTTCTCAATGCCCATGAGCCGCTTAGGAGGATTGCTCCACAGGGAGTTGAGATGGTGCACACAATGTGCGCTGGCTTGCATTGTTTCCTATGACCGGGTTAATTATATCATTGTAAAGCGCTAATCATCCAAAATTGGCGCTATATAACTCGAAATATAACTTTTAATCATAACTTATTATAGTTATTATAGTTAACTGATATTGGCTTTAGTAATTATTACAATGCCTACGTTATTTAAGCACTTTGCAACTCCGAAACAAGAGGACACTGTAGTAACCACGATTAGACAGGGCTATGGGGACATTATTTGTATATATATGATTATTATTTTATTTGTGATCATGAACGTCGATCAAGGGGGTCATCTGTCCGACTTCCTGTACAAGTATATACAGGAATTCGCGCTATATGCACATTCATGTGCCTGTGGCTTTTCAAGATTGGTAGAGCGCATGCTTTCCGATAATAGGATCACGAGTTCGAACCTTTCCCACTGCCTTTTTGACCTTCATCAAAGCAATTTATCCACAATTATAGATGCTTTATACTCGGGTGTATAATGAATACCCTGTAGGAGGTAAGACCCCTCATGTACAAGATCTTCTCAATGCCCATGAGCCGCTTAGGAGGATTGCTCCCCAGGGAGTTGAGATGGTGCACACAATGTGCGCTGGCTTGCATTGTTTCCTATGACCGGGCTAATAATATCATTGTAAAGCGCCCATCATTCAAAATTGGCGCTATATAACTCGAAATATAACTTTTAATCATAACTTATTATAGTTATTATAGTTAACTGATATTGGCTTTAGTAATTATTACAATGCCTACGTTATTTAAGCACTTTGCAACTCAGAAACAAGAGGACACTGTAGTAACCACGATTAGACAGGGCTATGGGGACATTATTTGTATATATATGATTAGTATTTTATTTGTGATCATGAACGTCGATCAAGGGAGTCATCTGTCCGACTTCCTGTACAAGTATATACAGGAATTCGCGCTATATGCACATTCATGTGCATGTGGCTTTTCAAGATTGGTAGAGCGCATGCTTTCCGATAATAGGATCCCGAGTTCGAACCTTTCCCACTGCCTTTTTGACCTTCATCAAGGCAATTTATCCACAATTATTGATGCTTTATACTCGGGTGTATAAATGAATACCCTGTAGAAGGTAAGACCCCTCATGTACAAGATCTTCTCAATGCCAATGAGCCGCTTAGGAAGATTGCTCCCCAGGGAGTTGAGATGGTGCACACAATGTGCGCTGGCTTGCATTGTTTCCTATGACCGGGCTAATAATATCATTGTAAAGCGCTCATCATTCAAAATTGGCGCTATATAACTAGAAATATAACTTTTAATTATAACTTATTATAGTTATTATAGTTAACTAATATTGGCTTTAGTCATTATTACAATGCCTACGTTATTTAAGTACTTTGCAACTCCGAAACAAGAGGACACTGTAGTAACCACTATTAGACACGGCTATGGGGACATTATTTGTATATATATGATTAGTATTTTGTTTGTGATCATGAACGTCGATCAAGGGGGTCATCTGTCCGACTTCCTGTACAAGTATATACAGGAATTCGCGCTATATGCACATTCATGTGCATGTGGCTTTTCAAGATTGGTAGAGCGCATGCTTTCCGATAATAGGATCCCGAGTTCGAACCTTTCCCACTGCCTTTTTGACCTTCATCAAAGCAATTTATCCACAATTATTGGTGCTTTATACTCGGATGTATAAATGAATACCCTGTAGGAGGTAAGACCCCTCATGTACAAGATCTTCTCAATGCCCATGAGCCGCTTAGGAGGATTGCTCCCCAGGGAGTTGAGATGGTGCACACAATGTGCGCTGGCTTGCATTGTTTCCTATGACCGGGTTAATTATATCATTGTAAAGCGCTAATCATCCAAAATTGGCGCTATATAACTCGAAATATAACTTTTAATCATAACTTATTATAGTTATTATAGTTAACTGATATTGGCTTTAGTAATTATTACAATGCCTACGTTATTTAAGGACTTTGCAACTCCGAAACAAGAGGACACTGTAGTAACCACGATTAGACAGGGCTATGGGGACATTATTTGTATATATATGATTAGTATTTTATTTGTGATCATGAACGTCGATCAAGGGGGTCATCTGTCCGACTTCCTGTACAAGTATATACAGGAATTCGCGCTATATGCACATTCATGTGCATGTGGCTTTTCAAGATTGGTAGAGCGCATGCTTTCCGATAATAGGATCCCGAGTTCGGACCTTTCCCACTGCCTTTTTGACCTTCATCAAAGCAATTTATCCACAATTATTGGTGCTTTATACTCGGATGTATAAATGAATACCCTGTAGGAGGTAAGACCCCTCATGTACAAGATCTTCTCAATGCCCATGAGCTGCTTAGGAGGATTGCTCCCCAGGGAGTTGAGATGGTGCACACAATGTGCGCTGGCTTGCATTGTTTCCTATGACCGGGTTAATTATATCATTGTAAAGCGCTAATCATCCAAAATTGGCGCTATATAACTCGAAATATAACTTTAATCATAACTTATTATAGTTATTATAGTTAACTGATATTGGCTTTAGTAATTATTACAATGCCTACGTTATTTAAGCACTTTGCAACTCCGAAACAAGAGGACACTGTAGTAACCACGATTAGACAGGGCTATGAGGACATTATTTGTATATATATGATTATTATTTTATTTGTGATCATGAACGTCGATCAAGGGGGTCATCTGTCCGACTTCCTGTACAAGTATATACAGGAATTCGCGCTATATGCACATTCATGTGCATGTGGCTTTTCAAGATTGGTAGAGCGCATGCTTTCTGATAATAGGATCCCGAGTTCGAACCTTTCCCACTGCCTTTTTGACCTTCATCAAAGCAATTTATCCACAATTATTGGTGCTTTATACTCGGATGTATAAATGAATACCCTGTAGGAGGTAAGACCCCTCATGTACAAGATCTTCTCAATGCCCATGAGCCGCTTAGGAGGATTGCTCCCCAGGGAGTTGAGATGGTGCACACAATGTGCGCTGGCTTGCATTGTTTCCTATGACCGGGTTAATTATATCATTGTAAAGCGCTAATCATCCAAAATTGGCGCTATATAACTCGAAATATAACTTTTAATCATAACTTATTATAGTTATTATAGTTAACTGATATTGGCTTTAGTAATTATTACAATGCCTACGTTATTTAAGCACTTTGCAACTCCGAAACAAGAGGACACTGTAGTAACCACGATTAGACAGGGCTATGAGGACATTATTTGTATATATATGATTAGTATTTTGTTTGTGATCATGAACGTCGATCAAGGGGGTCATCTGTCCGACTTCCTGTACAAGTATATACAGGAATTCGCGCTATATGCACATTCATGTGCATATGGCTTTTCAAGATTGGTAGAGCGCATGCTTTCCGATAATAGGATCCCGAGTTCGAACCTTTCCCACTGCCTTTTTGACCTTCATCAAAGCAATTTATCCACAATTATTGGTGCTTTATACTCGGATGTATAAATGATTACCCTGTAGGAGGTAAGACCCCTCATGTACAAGATCTTCTCAATGCCCATGAGCCGCTTAGGAGGATTGCTCCCCAGGGAGTTGAGATGGTGCACACAATGTGCGCTGGCTTGCATCGTTTCCTATGACCGGGTTAATTATATCATTGTAAAGCGCTAATCATCCAAAATTGGCGCTATATAATTCGAAATATAACTTTTAATCATAACTTATTATAGTTATTATAGTTAACTGATATTGGCTTTAGTAATTATTACAATGCCTACGTTATTTAAGCACTTTGCAACTCCGAAACAAGAGGACACTGTAGTAACCACGATTAGACAGGGCTATGGGGACATTATTTGTATATATATGATTATTATTTTATTTGTGATCATGAACGTCGATCAAGGGGGTCATCTGTCCGACTTCCTGTACAAGTATATACAGGAATTCGCGCTATATGCACATTCATGTGCATGTGGCTTTTCAAGATTGGTAGAGCGCATGCTTTCCGATAATAGGATCCTGAGTTCGGACCTTTCCCACTGCCTTTTTGACCTTCATCAAAGCAATTTATCCACAATTATTGGTGCTTTATACTCGGATGTATAAATGAATACCCTGTAGGAGGTAAGACCCCTCATGTACAAGATCTTCTCAATGCCCATGAGCCGCTTAGGAGGATTGCTCCCCAGGGAGTTGAGATGGTGCACACAATGTGCGCTGGCTTGCATTGTTTCCTATGACCGGGTTAATTATATCATTGTAAAGCGCTAATCATCCAAAATTGGCGCTATATAACTCGAAATATAACTTTTAATCATAACTTATTATAGTTATTATAGTTAACTGATATTGGCTTTAGTAATTATTACAATGCCTACGTTATTTAAGCACTTTACAACTCAGAAACAAGAGGACACTGTAGTAACCACGATTAGACAGGGCTATGGGGACATTATTTGTATATATATGATTAGTATTTTATTTGTGATCATGAACGTCGATCAAGGAGTCATCTGTCCGACTTCCTGTACAAGTATATACAGGAATTCGCGCTATATGCACATTCATGTGCATGTGGCTTTTCAAGATTGGTAGAGCGCATGCTTTCCGATAATAGGATCCCGAGTTCGAACCTTTCCCACTGCCTTTTTGACCTTCATCAAGGCAATTTATCCACAATTATTGATGCTTTATACTCGGGTGTATAAATGAATACCCTGTAGAAGGTAAGACCCCTCATGTACAAGATATTCTCAATGCCCATGAGCCGCTTAGGAGGATTGCTCCCCAGGGAGTTGAGATGGTGCGCACAATGTGCGCTGGCTTGCATTGTTTCCTATGACCGGGTTAATTATATCATTGTAAAGCGCTAATCATCCAAAATTGGCGCTATATAACTCGAAATATAACTTTTAATCATAACTTATTATAGTTATTATAGTTAACTGATATTGGCTTTAGTAATTATTACAATGCCTACGTTATTTAAGCACTTTGCAACTCCGAAACAAGAGGACACTGTAGTAACCACGATTAGACAGGGCTATGGGGACATTATTTGTATAATATGATTATTATTTTATTTGTGATCATGAACGTCGATCAAGGGGGTCATCTGTCCGACTTCCTGTACAAGTATATACAGGAATTCGCGCTATATGCACATTCATGTGCATGTGGCTTTTCAAGATTGGTAGAGCGCATGCTTTCCGATAATAGGATCCCGAGTTCGGACCTTTCCCACTGCCTTTTTGACCTTCATCAAAGCAATTTATCCACAATTATTGGTGCTTTATACTCGGATGTATAAATGAATACCCTGTAGGAGGTAAGACCCCTCATGTACAAGATCTTCTCAATGCCCATGAGCTGCTTAGGAGGATTGCTCCCCAGGGAGTTGAGATGGTGCACACAATGTGCGCTGGCTTGCATTGTTTCCTATGACCGGGTTAATTATATCATTGTAAAGCGCTAATCATCCAAAATTGGCGCTATATAACTCGAAATATAACTTTTAATCATAACTTATTATAGTTATTATAGTTAACTGATATTTGCTTTAGTAATTATTACAATGCCTACGTTATTTAAGCACTTTGCAACTCCGAAACAAGAGGACACTGTAGTAACCACGATTAGACAGGGCTATGGGGACATTATTTGTATATATATGATTATTATTTTATTTGTGATCATGAACGTCGATCAAGGGGGTCATCTGTCCGACTTCCTGTACAAGTATATACAGGAATTCGCGCTATATGCACATTCATGTGCATGTGGCTTTTCAAGATTGGTAGAGCGCATGCTTTCCGATAATAGGATCCCGAGTTCGGACCTTTCCCACTGCCTTTTTGACCTTCATCAAAGCAATTTATCCACAATTATTGGTGCTTTATACTCGGATGTATAAATGAATACCCTGTAGGAGGTAAGACCCCTCATGTACAAGATCTTCTCAATGCCCATGAGCTGCTTAGGAGGATTGCTCCCCAGGGAGTTGAGATGGTGCACACAATGTGCGCTGGCTTGCATTGTTTCCTATGACCGGGTTAATTATATCATTGTAAAGCGCTAATCATCCAAAATTGGCGCTATATAACTCGAAATATAACTTTTAATCATAACTTATTATAGTTATTATAGTTAACTGATATTGGCTTTAGTAATTATTACAATGCCTACGTTATTTAAGCACTTTGCAACTCCGAAACAAGAGGACACTGTAGTAACCACGATTAGACAGGGCTATGGGGACATTATTTGTATATATATGATTATTATTTTATTTGTGATCATGAACGTCGATCAAGGGGGTCATCTGTCCGACTTCCTGTACAAGTATATACAGGAATTCGCGCTATATGCACATTCATGTGCATGTGGCTTTTCAAGATTGGTAGAGCGCATGCTTTCCGATAATAGGATCCCGAGTTCGAACCTTTCCCACTGCCTTTTTGACCTTCATCAAAGCAATTTATCCACAATTATAGATGCTTTATACTCGGGTGTATAAATGAAAACCCTGTAGGAGGTAAGACCCCTCATGTACAAGATCTTCTCAATGCCCATGAGCCGCTTAGGAGGATTGCTCCACAGGGAGTTGAGATGGTGCACACAATGTGCGCTGGCTTGCATTGTTTCCTATGACCGGGTTAATTATATCATTGTAAAGCGCTAATCATCCAAAATTGGCGCTATATAACTCGAAATATAACTTTTAATCATAACTTATTATAGTTATTATAGTTAACTGATATTGGCTTTAGTAATTATTACAATGCCTACGTTATTTAAGCACTTTGCAGCTCCGAAACAAGAGGACACTGTAGTAACCACGATTAGACAGGGCTATGGGGACATTATTTGTATATATATGATTATTATTTTATTTGTGATCATGAACGTCGATCAAGGGGGTCATCTGTCCGACTTCCTGTACAAGTATATACAGGAATTCGCGCTATATGCACATTCATGTGCCTGTGGCTTTTCAAGATTGGTAGAGCGCATGCTTTCCGATAATAGGATCACGAGTTCGAACCTTTCCCACTGCCTTTTTGACCTTCATCAAAGCAATTTATCCACAATTATAGATGCTTTATACTCGGGTGTATAAATGAATACCCTGTAGGAGGTAAGACCCCTCATGTACAAGATCTTCTCAATGCCCATGAGCCGCTTAGGAGGATTGCTCCCCAGGGAGTTGAGATGGTGCACACAATGTGCGCTGGCTTGCATTGTTTCCTATGACCGGGCTAATAATATCATTGTAAAGCGCCCATCATTCAAAATTGGCGCTATATAACTCGAAATATAACTTTTAATCATAACTTATTATAGTTATTATAGTTAACTGATATTGGCTTTAGTAATTATTACAATGCCTACGTTATTTAAGCACTTTGCAACTCCGAAACAAGAGGACACTGTAGTAACCACGATTAGACAGGGCTATGGGGACATTATTTGTATATATATGATTATTATTTTATTTGTGATCATGAACGTCGATCAAGGGGGTCATCTGTCCGACTTCCTGTACAAGTATATACAGGAATTCGCGCTATATGCACATTCATGTGCATGTGGCTTTTCAAGATTGGTAGAGCGCATGCTTTCCGATAATAGGATCCCGAGTTCGGACCTTTCCCACTGCCTTTTTGACCTTCATCAAAGCATTATCCACAATTATTGGTGCTTTATACTCGGATGTATAAATGAATACCCTGTAGGAGGTAAGACCCCTCATGTACAAGATCTTCTCAATGCCCATGAGCCGCTTAGGAGGATTGCTCCCCAGGGAGTTGAGATGGTGCACACAATGTGCGCTGGCTTGCATTGTTTCCTATGACCGGGTTAATTATATCATTGTTAAGCGCTAATCATCCAAAATTGGCGCTATATAACTCGAAATATAACTTTTAATCATAACTTATTATAGTTATTATAGTTAACTGATATTGGCTTTAGTAATTATTACAATGCCTACGTTATTTAAGCACTTTGCAACTCCGAAACAAGAGGACACTGTAGTAACCACGATTAGACAGGGCTATGGGGACATTATTTGTATATATATGATTATTGTTTTATTTGTGATCATGAACGTCGATCAAGGGGGTCATCTGTCCGACTTCCTGTACAAGTATATACAGGAATTCGCGCTATATGCACATTCATGTGCATGTGGCTTTTCAAGATTGGTAGAGCGCATGCTTTCCGATAATAGGATCCCGAGTTCGAACCTTTCCCACTGCCTTTTTGACCTTCATCAAAGCAATTTATCCACAATTATTGGTGCTTTATACTCGGATGTATAAATGAATACCCTGTAGGAGGTAAGACCCCTCATGTACAAGATCTTCTCAATGCCCATGAGCCGCTTAGGAGGATTGCTCCACAGGGAGTTGAGATGGTGCACACAATGTGCGCTGGCTTGCATTGTTTCCTATGACCGGGTTAATTATATCATTGTAAAGCGCTAATCATCCAAAATTGGCGCTATATAACTCGAAATATAACTTTTAATCATAACTTATTATAGTTATTATAGTTAACTGATATTGGCTTTAGTAATTATTACAATGCCTACGTTATTTAAGCACTTTGCAACTCCGAAACAAGAGGACACTGTAGTAACCACGATTAGACAGGGCTATGGGGACATTATTTGTATATATATGATTATTATTTTATTTGTGATCATGAACGTCGATCAAGGGGGTCATCTGTCCGACTTCCTGTACAAGTATATACAGGAATTCGCGCTATATGCACATTCATGTGCCTGTGGCTTTTCAAGATTGGTAGAGCGCATGCTTTCCGATAATAGGATCACGAGTTCGAACCTTTCCCACTGCCTTTTTGACCTTCATCAAAGCAATTTATCCACAATTATAGATGCTTTATACTCGGGTGTATAAATGAATACCCTGTAGGAGGTAAGACCCCTCATGTACAAGATCTTCTCAATGCCCATGAGCCGCTTAGGAGGATTGCTCCCCAGGGAGTTGAGATGGTGCACACAATGTGCGCTGGCTTGCATTGTTTCCTATGACCGGGCTAATAATATCATTGTAAAGCGCCCATCATTCAAAATTGGCGCTATATAACTCGAAATATAACTTTTAATCATAACTTATTATAGTTATTATAGTTAACTGATATTGGCTTTAGTAATTATTACAATGCCTACGTTATTTAAGCACTTTGCAACTCAGAAACAAGAGGACACTGTAGTAACCACGATTAGACAGGGCTATGGGGACATTATTTGTATATATATGATTAGTATTTTATTTGTGATCATGAACGTCGATCAAGGGAGTCATCTGTCCGACTTCCTGTACAAGTATATACAGGAATTCGCGCTATATGCACATTCATGTGCATGTGGCTTTTCAAGATTGGTAGAGCGCATGCTTTCCGATAATAGGATCCCGAGTTCGAACCTTTCCCACTGCCTTTTTGACCTTCATCAAGGCAATTTATCCACAATTATTGATGCTTTATACTCGGGTGTATAAATGAATACCCTGTAGAAGGTAAGACCCCTCATGTACAAGATCTTCTCAATGCCAATGAGCCGCTTAGGAAGATTGCTCCCCAGGGAGTTGAGATGGTGCACACAATGTGCGCTGGCTTGCATTGTTTCCTATGACCGGGCTAATAATATCATTGTAAAGCGCTCATCATTCAAAATTGGCGCTATATAACTAGAAATATAACTTTTAATTATAACTTATTATAGTTATTATAGTTAACTAATATTGGCTTTAGTCATTATTACAATGCCTACGTTATTTAAGTACTTTGCAACTCCGAAACAAGAGGACACTGTAGTAACCACTATTAGACACGGCTATGGGGACATTATTTGTATATATATGATTAGTATTTTGTTTGTGATCATGAACGTCGATCAAGGGGGTCATCTGTCCGACTTCCTGTACAAGTATATACAGGAATTCGCGCTATATGCACATTCATGTGCCTGTGGCTTTTCAAGATTGGTAGAGCGCATGCTTTCCGATAATAGGATCACGAGTTCGAACCTTTCCCACTGCCTTTTTGACCTTCATCAAAGCAATTTATCCACAATTATAGATGCTTTATACTCGGGTGTATAAATGAATACCCTGTAGGAGGTAAGACCCCTCATGTACAAGATCTTCTCAATGCCCATGAGCCGCTTAGAAGGATTGCTCCCCAGGGAGTTGAGATGGTGCACACAATGTGCGCTGGCTTGCATTGTTTCCTATGACCGGGCTAATAATATCATTGTAAAGCGCCCATCATTCAAAATTGGCGCTATATAACTCGAAATATAACTTTTAATCATAACTTATTATAGTTATTATAGTTAACTGATATTGGCTTTAGTAATTATTACAATGCCTACGTTATTTAAGCACTTTGCAACTCCGAAACAAGAGGACACTGTAGTAACCACGATTAGACAGGGCTATGGGGACATTATTTGTATATATATGATTATTATTTTATTTGTGATCATGAACGTCGATCAAGGGGGTCATCTGTCCGACTTCCTGTACAAGTATATACAGGAATTCGCGCTATATGCACATTCATGTGCATGTGGCTTTTCAAGATTGGTAGAGCGCATGCTTTCCGATAATAGGATCCCGAGTTCGGACCTTTCCCACTGCCTTTTTGACCTTCATCAAAGCAATTTATCCACAATTATTGGTGCTTTATACTCGGATGTATAAATGAATACCCTGTAGGAGGTAAGACCCCTCATGTACAAGATCTTCTCAATGCCCATGAGCCGCTTAGGAGGATTGCTCCCCAGGGAGTTGAGATGGTGCACACAATGTGCGCTGGCTTGCATTGTTTCCTATGACCGGGTTAATTATATCATTGTTAAGCGCTAATCATCCAAAATTGGCGCTATATAACTCGAAATATAACTTTTAATCATAACTTATTATAGTTATTATAGTTAACTGATATTGGCTTTAGTAATTATTACAATGCCTACGTTATTTAAGCACTTTGCAACTCCGAAACAAGAGGACACTGTAGTAACCACGATTAGACAGGGCTATGGGGACATTATTTGTATATATATGATTATTGTTTTATTTGTGATCATGAACGTCGATCAAGGGGGTCATCTGTCCGACTTCCTGTACAAGTATATACAGGAATTCGCGCTATATGCACATTCATGTGCATGTGGCTTTTAAAGATTGGTAGAGCGCATGCTTTCCGATAATAGGATCCCGAGTTCGAACCTTTCCCACTGCCTTTTTGACCTTCATCAAAGCAATTTATCCACAATTATTGGTGCTTTATACTCGGATGTATAAATGAATACCCTGTAGGAGGTAAGACCCCTCATGTACAAGATCTTCTCAATGCCCATGAGCCGCTTAGGAGGATTGCTCCACAGGGAGTTGAGATGGTGCACACAATGTGCGCTGGCTTGCATTGTTTCCTATGACCGGGTTAATTATATCATTGTAAAGCGCTAATCATCCAAAATTGGCGCTATATAACTCGAAATATAACTTTTAATCATAACTTATTATAGTTATTATAGTTAACTGATATTGGCTTTAGTAATTATTACAATGCCTACGTTATTTAAGCACTTTGCAACTCCGAAACAAGAGGACACTGTAGTAACCACGATTAGACAGGGCTATGGGGACATTATTTGTATATATATGATTATTATTTTATTTGTGATCATGAACGTCGATCAAGGGGGTCATCTGTCCGACTTCCTGTACAAGTATATACAGGAATTCGCGCTATATGCACATTCATGTGCCTGTGGCTTTTCAAGATTGGTAGAGCGCATGCTTTCCGATAATAGGATCACGAGTTCGAACCTTTCCCACTGCCTTTTTGACCTTCATCAAAGCAATTTATCCACAATTATAGATGCTTTATACTCGGGTGTATAAATGAATACCCTGTAGGAGGTAAGACCCCTCATGTACAAGATCTTCTCAATGCCCATGAGCCGCTTAGGAGGATTGCTCCCCAGGGAGTTGAGATGGTGCACACAATGTGCGCTGGCTTGCATTGTTTCCTATGACCGGGCTAATAATATCATTGTAAAGCGCCCATCATTCAAAATTGGCGCTATATAACTCGAAATATAACTTTTAATCATAACTTATTATAGTTATTATAGTTAACTGATATTGGCTTTAGTAATTATTACAATGCCTACGTTATTTAAGCACTTTGCAACTCAGAAACAAGAGGACACTGTAGTAACCACGATTAGACAGGGCTATGGGGACATTATTTGTATATATATGATTAGTATTTTATTTGTGATCATGAACGTCGATCAAGGGAGTCATCTGTCCCACTTCCTGTACAAGTATATACAGGAATTCGCGCTATATGCACATTCATGTGCATGTGGCTTTTCAAGATTGGTAGAGCGCATGCTTTCCGATAATAGGATCCCGAGTTCGAACCTTTCCCACTGCCTTTTTGACCTTCATCAAGGCAATTTATCCACAATTATTGATGCTTTATACTCGGGTGTATAAATGAATACCCTGTAGAAGGTAAGACCCCTCATGTACAAGATCTTCTCAATGCCAATGAGCCGCTTAGGAAGATTGCTCCCCAGGGAGTTGAGATGGTGCACACAATGTGCGCTGGCTTGCATTGTTTCCTATGACCGGGCTAATAATATCATTGTAAAGCGCTCATCATTCAAAATTGGCGCTATATAACTAGAAATATAACTTTTAATTATAACTTATTATAGTTATTATAGTTAACTAATATTGGCTTTAGTCATTATTACAATGCCTACGTTATTTAAGTACTTTGCAACTCCGAAACAAGAGGACACTGTAGTAACCACTATTAGACACGGCTATGGGGACATTATTTGTATATATATGATTAGTATTTTGTTTGTGATCATGAACGTCGATCAAGGGGGTCATCTGTCCGACTTCCTGTACAAGTATATACAGGAATTCGCGCTATATGCACATTCATGTGCATGTGGCTTTTCAAGATTGGTAGAGCGCATGCTTTCCGATAATAGGATCCCGAGTTCGAACCTTTCCCACTGCCTTTTTGACCTTCATCAAAGCAATTTATCCACAATTATTGGTGCTTTATACTCGGATGTATAAATGAATACCCTGTAGGAGGTAAGACCCCTCATGTACAAGATCTTCTCAATGCCCATGAGCCGCTTAGGAGGATTGCTCCCCAGGGAGTTGAGATGGTGCACACAATGTGCGCTGGCTTGCATTGTTTCCTATGACCGGGTTAATTATATCATTGTAAAGCGCTAATCATCCAAAATTGGCGCTATATAACTCGAAATATAACTTTTAATCATAACTTATTATAGTTATTATAGTTAACTGATATTGGCTTTAGTAATTATTACAATGCCTACGTTATTTAAGGACTTTGCAACTCCGAAACAAGAGGACACTGTAGTAACCACGATTAGACAGGGCTATGGGGACATTATTTGTATATATATGATTAGTATTTTATTTGTGATCATGAACGTCGATCAAGGGGGTCATCTGTCCGACTTCCTGTACAAGTATATACAGGAATTCGCGCTATATGCACATTCATGTGCATGTGGCTTTTCAAGATTGGTAGAGCGCATGCTTTCCGATAATAGGATCCCGAGTTCGGACCTTTCCCACTGCCTTTTTGACCTTCATCAAAGCAATTTATCCACAATTATTGGTGCTTTATACTCGGATGTATAAATGAATACCCTGTAGGAGGTAAGACCCCTCATGTACAAGATCTTCTCAATGCCCATGAGCTGCTTAGGAGGATTGCTCCCCAGGGAGTTGAGATGGTGCACACAATGTGCGCTGGCTTGCATTGTTTCCTATGACCGGGTTAATTATATCATTGTAAAGCGCTAATCATCCAAAATTGGCGCTATATAACTCGAAATATAACTTTAATCATAACTTATTATAGTTATTATAGTTAACTGATATTGGCTTTAGTAATTATTACAATGCCTACGTTATTTAAGCACTTTGCAACTCCGAAACAAGAGGACACTGTAGTAACCACGATTAGACAGGGCTATGAGGACATTATTTGTATATATATGATTATTATTTTATTTGTGATCATGAACGTCGATCAAGGGGGTCATCTGTCCGACTTCCTGTACAAGTATATACAGGAATTCGCGCTATATGCACATTCATGTGCATGTGGCTTTTCAAGATTGGTAGAGCGCATGCTTTCTGATAATAGGATCCCGAGTTCGAACCTTTCCCACTGCCTTTTTGACCTTCATCAAAGCAATTTATCCACAATTATTGGTGCTTTATACTCGGATGTATAAATGAATACCCTGTAGGAGGTAAGACCCCTCATGTACAAGATCTTCTCAATGCCCATGAGCCGCTTAGGAGGATTGCTCCCCAGGGAGTTGAGATGGTGCACACAATGTGCGCTGGCTTGCATTGTTTCCTATGACCGGGTTAATTATATCATTGTAAAGCGCTAATCATCCAAAATTGGCGCTATATAACTCGAAATATAACTTTTAATCATAACTTATTATAGTTATTATAGTTAACTGATATTGGCTTTAGTAATTATTACAATGCCTACGTTATTTAAGCACTTTGCAACTCCGAAACAAGAGGACACTGTAGTAACCACGATTAGACAGGGCTATGAGGACATTATTTGTATATATATGATTAGTATTTTGTTTGTGATCATGAACGTCGATCAAGGGGGTCATCTGTCCGACTTCCTGTACAAGTATATACAGGAATTCGCGCTATATGCACATTCATGTGCATATGGCTTTTCAAGATTGGTAGAGCGCATGCTTTCCGATAATAGGATCCCGAGTTCGAACCTTTCCCACTGCCTTTTTGACCTTCATCAAAGCAATTTATCCACAATTATTGGTGCTTTATACTCGGATGTATAAATGATTACCCTGTAGGAGGTAAGACCCCTCATGTACAAGATCTTCTCAATGCCCATGAGCCGCTTAGGAGGATTGCTCCCCAGGGAGTTGAGATGGTGCACACAATGTGCGCTGGCTTGCATCGTTTCCTATGACCGGGTTAATTATATCATTGTAAAGCGCTAATCATCCAAAATTGGCGCTATATAATTCGAAATATAACTTTTAATCATAACTTATTATAGTTATTATAGTTAACTGATATTGGCTTTAGTAATTATTACAATGCCTACGTTATTTAAGCACTTTGCAACTCCGAAACAAGAGGACACTGTAGTAACCACGATTAGACAGGGCTATGGGGACATTATTTGTATATATATGATTATTATTTTATTTGTGATCATGAACGTCGATCAAGGGGGTCATCTGTCCGACTTCCTGTACAAGTATATACAGGAATTCGCGCTATATGCACATTCATGTGCATGTGGCTTTTCAAGATTGGTAGAGCGCATGCTTTCCGATAATAGGATCCTGAGTTCGGACCTTTCCCACTGCCTTTTTGACCTTCATCAAAGCAATTTATCCACAATTATTGGTGCTTTATACTCGGATGTATAAATGAATACCCTGTAGGAGGTAAGACCCCTCATGTACAAGATCTTCTCAATGCCCATGAGCCGCTTAGGAGGATTGCTCCCCAGGGAGTTGAGATGGTGCACACAATGTGCGCTGGCTTGCATTGTTTCCTATGACCGGGTTAATTATATCATTGTAAAGCGCTAATCATCCAAAATTGGCGCTATATAACTCGAAATATAACTTTTAATCATAACTTATTATAGTTATTATAGTTAACTGATATTGGCTTTAGTAATTATTACAATGCCTACGTTATTTAAGCACTTTACAACTCAGAAACAAGAGGACACTGTAGTAACCACGATTAGACAGGGCTATGGGGACATTATTTGTATATATATGATTAGTATTTTATTTGTGATCATGAACGTCGATCAAGGGAGTCATCTGTCCGACTTCCTGTACAAGTATATACAGGAATTCGCGCTATATGCACATTCATGTGCATGTGGCTTTTCAAGATTGGTAGAGCGCATGCTTTCCGATAATAGGATCCCGAGTTCGAACCTTTCCCACTGCCTTTTTGACCTTCATCAAGGCAATTTATCCACAATTATTGATGCTTTATACTCGGGTGTATAAATGAATACCCTGTAGAAGGTAAGACCCCTCATGTACAAGATATTCTCAATGCCCATGAGCCGCTTAGGAGGATTGCTCCCCAGGGAGTTGAGATGGTGCGCACAATGTGCGCTGGCTTGCATTGTTTCCTATGACCGGGTTAATTATATCATTGTAAAGCGCTAATCATCCAAAATTGGCGCTATATAACTCGAAATATAACTTTTAATCATAACTTATTATAGTTATTATAGTTAACTGATATTGGCTTTAGTAATTATTACAATGCCTACGTTATTTAAGCACTTTGCAACTCCGAAACAAGAGGACACTGTAGTAACCACGATTAGACAGGGCTATGGGGACATTATTTGTATATATATGATTATTATTTTATTTGTGATCATGAACGTCGATCAAGGGGGTCATCTGTCCGACTTCCTGTACAAGTATATACAGGAATTCGCGCTATATGCACATTCATGTGCATGTGGCTTTTCAAGATTGGTAGAGCGCATGCTTTCCGATAATAGGATCCCGAGTTCGGACCTTTCCCACTGCCTTTTTGACCTTCATCAAAGCAATTTATCCACAATTATTGGTGCTTTATACTCGGATGTATAAATGAATACCCTGTAGGAGGTAAGACCCCTCATGTACAAGATCTTCTCAATGCCCATGAGCTGCTTAGGAGGATTGCTCCCCAGGGAGTTGAGATGGTGCACACAATGTGCGCTGGCTTGCATTGTTTCCTATGACCGGGTTAATTATATCATTGTAAAGCGCTAATCATCCAAAATTGGCGCTATATAACTCGAAATATAACTTTTAATCATAACTTATTATAGTTATTATAGTTAACTGATATTGGCTTTAGTAATTATTACAATGCCTACGTTATTTAAGCACTTTGCAACTCCGAAACAAGAGGACACTGTAGTAACCACGATTAGACAGGGCTATGGGGACATTATTTGTATATATATGATTATTATTTTATTTGTGATCATGAACGTCGATCAAGGGGGTCATCTGTCCGACTTCCTGTACAAGTATATACAGGAATTCGCGCTATATGCACATTCATGTGCATGTGGCTTTTCAAGATTGGTAGAGCGCATGCTTTCCGATAATAGGATCCCGAGTTCGGACCTTTCCCACTGCCTTTTTGACCTTCATCAAAGCAATTTATCCACAATTATTGGTGCTTTATACTCGGATGTATAAATGAATACCCTGTAGGAGGTAAGACCCCTCATGTACAAGATCTTCTCAATGCCCATGAGCTGCTTAGGAGGATTGCTCCCCAGGGAGTTGAGATGGTGCACACAATGTGCGCTGGCTTGCATTGTTTCCTATGACCGGGTTAATTATATCATTGTAAAGCGCTAATCATCCAAAATTGGCGCTATATAACTCGAAATATAACTTTTAATCATAACTTATTATAGTTATTATAGTTAACTGATATTGGCTTTAGTAATTATTACAATGCCTACGTTATTTAAGCACTTTGCAACTCCGAAACAAGAGGACACTGTAGTAACCACGATTAGACAGGGCTATGGGGACATTATTTGTATATATATGATTATTATTTTATTTGTGATCATGAACGTCGATCAAGGGGGTCATCTGTCCGACTTCCTGTACAAGTATATACAGGAATTCGCGCTATATGCACATTCATGTGCATGTGGCTTTTCAAGATTGGTAGAGCGCATGCTTTCCGATAATAGGATCCCGAGTTCGGACCTTTCCCACTGCCTTTTTGACCTTCATCAAAGCAATTTATCCACAATTATTGGTGCTTTATACTCGGATGTATAAATGAATACCCTGTAGGAGGTAAGACCCCTCATGTACAAGATCTTCTCAATGCCCATGAGCTGCTTAGGAGGATTGCTCCCCAGGGAGTTGAGATGGTGCACACAATGTGCGCTGGCTTGCATTGTTTCCTATGACCGGGTTAATTATATCATTGTAAAGCGCTAATCATCCAAAATTGGCGCTATATAACTCGAAATATAACTTTTAATCATAACTTATTATAGTTATTATAGTTAACTGATATTGGCTTTAGTAATTATTACAATGCCTACGTTATTTAAGCACTTTGCAACTCCGAAACAAGAGGACACTGTAGTAACCACGATTAGACAGGGCTATGGGGACATTATTTGTATATATATGATTATTATTTTATTTGTGATCATGAACGTCGATCAAGGGGGTCATCTGTCCGACTTCCTGTACAAGTATATACAGGAATTCGCGCTATATGCACATTCATGTGCCTGTGGCTTTTCAAGATTGGTAGAGCGCATGCTTTCCGATAATAGGATCCCGAGTTCGAACCTTTCCCACTGCCTTTTTGACCTTCATCAAAGCAATTTATCCACAATTATAGATGCTTTATACTCGGGTGTATAAATGAATACCCTGTAGGAGGTAAGACCCCTCATGTACAAGATCTTCTCAATGCCCATGAGCCGCTTAGGAGGATTGCTCCCCAGGGAGTTGAGATGGTGCACACAATGTGCGCTGGCTTGCATTGTTTCCTATGACCGGGTTAATTATATCATTGTAAAGCGCTAATCATCCAAAATTGGCGCTATATAACTCGAAATATAACTTTTAATCATAACTTATTATAGTTATTATAGTTAACTGATATTGGCTTTAGTAATTATTACAATGCCTACGTTATTTAAGCACTTTGCAACTCCGAAACAAGAGGACACTGTAGTAACCACGATTAGACAGGGCTATGGGGACATTATTTGTATATATATGATTATTATTTGATTTGTGATCATGAACGTCGATCAAGGGGGTCATCTGTCCGACTTCCTGTACAAGTATATACAGGAATTCGCGCTATATGCACATTCATGTGCCTGTGGCTTTTCAAGATTGGTAGAGCGCATGCTTTCCGATAATAGGATCCCGAGTTCGAACCTTTCCCACTGCCTTTTTGACCTTCATCAAAGCAATTTATCCACAATTATAGATGCTTTATACTCGGGTGTATAAATGAATACCCTGTAGGAGGTAAGACCCCTCATGTACAAGATCTTCTCAATGCCCATGAGCCGCTTAGGAGGATTGCTCCCCAGGGAGTTGAGATGGTGCACACAATGTGCGCTGGCTTGCATTGTTTCCTATGACCGGGCTAATAATATCATTGTAAAGCGCCCATCATTCAAATTTGGCGCTATAACTCGAAATATAACTTTTAATCATAACTTATTATAGTTATTATAGTTAACTGATATTGGCTTTAGTAATTATTACAATGCCTACGTTATTTAAGCACTTTGCAACTCAGAAACAAGAGGACACTGTAGTAACCACGATTAGACAGGGCTATGGGGACATTATTTGTATATATATGATTAGTATTTTATTTGTGATCATGAACGTCGATCAAGGGAGTCATCTGTCCGACTTCTTGTACAAGTATATACAGGAATTCGCGCTATATGCACATTCATGTGCATGTGGCTTTTCAAGATTGGTAGAGCGCATGCTTTCCGATAATAGGATCCCGAGTTCGAACCTTTCCCACTGCCTTTTTGACCTTCATAAAGGCAATTTATCCACAATTATTGATGCTTTATACTCGGGTGTATAAATGAATACCCTGTAGAAGGTAAGACCCCTCATGTACAAGATCTTCTCAATGCCAATGAGCCGCTTAGGAAGATTGCTCCCCAGGGAGTTGAGATGGTGCACACAATGTGCGCTGGCTTGCATTGTTTCCTATGACCGGGCTAATAATATCATTGTAAAGCGCTCATCATTCAAAATTGGCGCTATATAACTAGAAATATAACTTTTAATTATAACTTATTATAGTTATTATAGTTAACTAATATTGGCTTTAGTCATTATTACAATGCCTACGTTATTTAAGTACTTTGCAACTCCGAAACAAGAGGACACTGTAGTAACCACTATTAGACAGGGCTATGGGGACATTATTTGTATATGATTAGTATTTTGTTTGTGATCATGAACGTCGATCAAGGGGGTCATCTGTCCGACTTCCTGTACAAGTATATACAGGAATTCGCGCTATATGCACATTCATGTGCATGTGGCTTTTCAAGATTGGTAGAGCGCATGCTTTCCGATAATAGGATCCCGAGTTCGAACCTTTCCCACTGCCTTTTTGACCTTCATCAAAGCAATTTATCCACAATTATTGGTGCTTTATACTCGGATGTATAAATGAATACCCTGTAGGAGGTAAGACCCCTCATGTACAAGATCTTCTCAATGCCCATGAGCCGCTTAGGAGGATTGCTCCCCAGGGAGTTGAGATGGTGCACACAATGTGCGCTGGCTTGCATTGTTTCCTATGACCGGGTTAATTATATCATTGTAAAGCGCTAATCATCCAAAATTGGCGCTATATAATTCGAAATATAACTTTTAATCATAACTTATTATAGTTATTATAGTTAACTAATACTGGCTTTAGTAATTATTACAATGCCTACGTTATTTAAGTACTTTGCAACTCCGAAACAAGAGGACACTGTAGTAACCACTATTAGACAGGGCTATGGGGACATTATTTGTATATATATGAATAGTATTTTATTTGTGATCATGAAGGTCGATCAAGGGGGTCATCTGTCCGACTTCCTGTACAAGTATATACAGGAATTCGCGCTATATGCACATTCATGTGCATGTGGCTTTTCAAGATTGTTAGAGCGCATGCTTTCCGATAATAGGATCCCGAGTTCGAACCTTTCCCACTGCCTTTTTGACCTTCATCAAAGCAATTTATCCACAATTATTGATGCTTTATACTCGGGTGTATAAATGAATACCCTGTAGGAGGTAAGACCCCTCATGTACAAGATCTTCTCAATGCCCATGAGCCGCTTAGGAGGATTGCTCCCCAGGGAGTTGAGATGGTGCACACAATGTGCGCTGGCTTGCATTGTTTCCTATGACCGGGCTAATAATATCATTGTAAAGCGCTAATCATCCAAAATTGGCGCTATATAACTCGAAATATAACTATTAATCATAACTTATACTTAACTGATATTGGCTTTAGTAATTATTACAATGCCTACGTTATTTAAGCACTTTGCAACTCCGAAACAAGAGGACACTGTAGTAACCACGATTAGACAGGGCTATGGGGACATTATTTGTATATATATGATTAGTATTTTATTTGTGATCATGAACGTCGATCAAGGGAGTCATCTGTCCGACTTCCTGTACAAGTATATACAGGAATTCGCGCTATATGCACATTCATGTGCATGTGGCTTTTCAAGATTGGTAGAGCGCATGCTTTCCGATAATAGGATCCCGAGTTCGAACCTTTCCCACTGCCTTTTTGACCTTCATCAAGGCAATTTATCCACAATTATTGATGCTTTATACTCGGGTGTATAAATGAATACCCTGTAGAAGGTAAGACCCCTCATGTACAAGATCTTCTCAATGCCCATGAGCCGCTTAGGAGGATTGCTCCCCAGGGAGTTGAGATGGTGCACACAATGTGCGCTGGCTTGCATTGTTTCCTACGACCGGGCTAATAATATCATTGTTAAGCGCTAATCATTCAAAATTGGCGCTATATAACTCGAAATATAACTTTTAATCATAACTTATTATAGTTATTATAGTTAACTGATATTGGCTTTAGTAATTATTACAATGCCTACGTTATTTAAGCACTTTGCAACTCCGAAACAAGAGGACACTGTAGTAACCACGATTAGACAGGGCTATGGGGACATTATTTGTATGATTAGTATTTTATTTGTGATCATGAACGTCGATCAAGGGGGGGTCATCTGTCCGACTTCCTGTACAAGTATATACAGGAATTCGCGCTATATGCACATTCATGTGCATGTGGCTTTTCAAGATTGGTAGAGCGCATGCTTTCCGATAATAGGATCCCGAGTTCGAACCTTTCCCACTGCCTTTTTGACCTTCATCAAAGCAATTTATCCACAATTATTGATGCCTTATACTCGGGTGTATAAATGAATACCCTGTAGGAGGTAAGACCCCTCATGTACAAGATCTTCTCAATGCCCATGAGCCGCTTAGGAGGATTGCTCCCCAGGGAGTTGAGATGGTGCACACAATGTGCGCTGGCTTGCATTGTTTCCTATGACCGGGTTAATAATATCATTGTAAAGCGCTAATCATCCAAAATTGGCGCTATATAACTCGAAATATAACTATTAATCATAACTTATACTTAACTGATATTGGCTTTAGTAATTATTACAATGCCTACGTTATTTAAGCACTTTGCAACTCCGAAACAAGAGGACACTGTAGTAACCACGATTAGACAGGGCTATGGGGACATTATTTGTATATATATGATTAGTATTTTATTTGTGATCATGAACGTCGATCAAGGGAGTCATCTGTCCGACTTCCTGTACAAGTATATACAGGAATTCGCGCTATATGCACATTCATGTGCATGTGGCTTTTCAAGATTGGTAGAGCGCATGCTTTCCGATAATAGGATCCCGAGTTCGAACCTTTCCCACTGCCTTTTTGACCTTCATCAAGGCAATTTATCCACAATTATTGATGCTTTATACTCGGGTGTATAAATGAATACCCTGTAGAAGGTAAGACCCCTCATGTACAAGATCTTCTCAATGCCTATGAGCCGCTTAGGAGGATTGCTCCCCAGGGAGTTGAGATGGTGCACACAATGTGCGCTGGCTTGCATTGTTTCCTACGACCGGGCTAATAATATCATTGTTAAGCGCTAATCATTCAAAATTGGCGCTATATAACTCGAAATATAACTTTTAATCATAACTTATTATAGTTATTATAGTTAACTGATATTGGCTTTAGTAATTATTACAATGCCTACGTTATTTAAGCACTTTGCAACTCCGAAACAAGAGGACACTGTAGTAACCACGATTAGACAGGGCTATGGGGACATTATTTGTATGATTAGTATTTTATTTGTGATCATGAACGTCGATCAAGGGGGGGTCATCTGTCCGACTTCCTGTACAAGTATATACAGGAATTCGCGCTATATGCACATTCATGTGCATGTGGCTTTTCAAGATTGGTAGAGCGCATGCTTTCCGATAATAGGATCCCGAGTTCGAACCTTTCCCACTGCCTTTTTGACCTTTATCAAAGCAATTTATCCACAACTATTGATGCCTTATACTCGGGTGTATAAATGAATACCCTGTAGGAGGTAAGACTCCTCATGTACAAGATCTTCTCAATGCCCATGAGCCGCTTAGGAGGATTGCTCCCCAGGGAGTTGAGATGGTGCACACAATGTGCGCTGGCTTGCATTGTTTCCTATGACCGGGTTAATAATATAATTGTAAAGCGCTAATCATCCAAAATTGGCGCTATATAACTCGAAATATAACTTTTAATCATAACTTATTATAGTTATTATAGTTAACTGATATTGGCTTTAGTAATTATTACAATGCCTACGTTATTTAAGCACTTTGCAACTCCGAAACAAGAGGACACTGTAGTAACCACGATTAAACAGGGCTATGGGGACATTATTTGTATATATATGATTAGTATTTTATTTGTGATCATGAACGTCGATCAAGGGGGTCATCTGTCCGACTTCCTGTATAAGTATATACAGGAATTCGCGCTATATGCACATTCATGTGCATGTGGCTTGTCAAGATTGGTAGAGCGCATGCTTTCCGATAATAGGATCCCGAGTTCGAACCTTTCCCACTGCCTTTTTGACCTTCATCAAAGCAATTTATCCACAATAATTATTGATGCCTTATACTCGGGTGTATAAATGAATACCCTGTAGGAGGTAAGACCCCTCATGTACAAGATCTTCTCAATGCCCATGAGCCGCTTAGGAGGATTGCTCCCCAGGGAGTTGAGATGGTGCACACAATGTGCGCTGGCTTGCATTGTTTCCTATGACCGGGTTAATAATATCATTGTAAAGCGCTAATCATCCAAAATTGGCGCTATATAACTCGAAATATAACTTTTAATCATAACTTATTATAGTTATTATAGTTAACTGATATTGGCTTTAGTAATTATTACAATGCCTACGTTATTTAAGCACTTTGCAACTCCGAAACAAGAGGACACTGTAGTAACCACGATTAGACAGGGCTATGGGGACATTATTTGTATATATATGATTAATATTTTATTTGTGATCATGAACGTCGATCAAGGGGGTCATCTGTCCGACTTCCTGTACAAGTATATACAGGAATTCGCGCTATATGCACATTCATGTGCATGTGGCTTGTCAAGATTGGTAGAGCGCATGCTTTCCGATAATATGATCCCGAGTTCGAACCCTTCCCACTGCCTTTTTGACCTTCATCAAAGCAATTTATCCACAATTATTGATGCCTTATACTCGGGTGTATAAATGAATACCCTGTAGGAGGTAAGACCCCTCATGTACAAGATCTTCTCAATGCCCATGAGCCGCTTAGGAGGATTGCTCCCCAGGGAGTTGAGATGGTGCACACAATGTGCGCTGGCTTGCATTGTTTCCTATGACCGGGTTAATAATATCATTGTAAAGCGCTAATCATCCAAAATTGGCGCTATATAACTCGAAATATAACTATTAATCATAACTTATACTTAACTGATATTGGCTTTAGTAATTATTACAATGCCTACGTTATTTAAGCACTTTGCAACTCCGAAACAAGAGGACACTGTAGTAACCACGATTAGACAGGGCTATGGGGACATTATTTGTATATATATGATTAGTATTTTATTTGTGATCATGAACGTCGATCAAGGGAGTCATCTGTCCGACTTCCTGTACAAGTATATACAGGAATTCGCGCTATATGCACATTCATGTGCATGTGGCTTTTCAAGATTGGTAGAGCGCATGCTTTCCGATAATAGGATCCCGAGTTCGAACCTTTCCCACTGCCTTTTTGACCTTCATCAAGGCAATTTATCCACAATTATTGATGCTTTATACTCGGGTGTATAAATGAATACCCTGTAGAAGGTAAGACCCCTCATGTACAAGATCTTCTCAATGCCTATGAGCCGCTTAGGAGGATTGCTCCCCAGGGAGTTGAGATGGTGCACACAATGTGCGCTGGCTTGCATTGTTTCCTACGACCGGGCTAATAATATCATTGTTAAGCGCTAATCATTCAAAATTGGCGCTATATAACTCGAAATATAACTTTTAATCATAACTTATTATAGTTATTATAGTTAACTGATATTGGCTTTAGTAATTATTACAATGCCTACGTTATTTAAGCACTTTGCAACTCCGAAACAAGAGGACACTGTAGTAACCACGATTAGACAGGGCTATGGGGACATTATTTGTATGATTAGTATTTTATTTGTGATCATGAACGTCGATCAAGGGGGGGTCATCTGTCCGACTTCCTGTACAAGTATATACAGGAATTCGCGCTATATGCACATTCATGTGCATGTGGCTTTTCAAGATTGGTAGAGCGCATGCTTTCCGATAATAGGATCCCGAGTTCGAACCTTTCCCACTGCCTTTTTGACCTTTATCAAAGCAATTTATCCACAACTATTGATGCCTTATACTCGGGTGTATAAATGAATACCCTGTAGGAGGTAAGACTCCTCATGTACAAGATCTTCTCAATGCCCATGAGCCGCTTAGGAGGATTGCTCCCCAGGGAGTTGAGATGGTGCACACAATGTGCGCTGGCTTGCATTGTTTCCTATGACCGGGTTAATAATATAATTGTAAAGCGCTAATCATCCAAAATTGGCGCTATATAACTCGAAATATAACTTTTAATCATAACTTATTATAGTTATTATAGTTAACTGATATTGGCTTTAGTAATTATTACAATGCCTACGTTATTTAAGCACTTTGCAACTCCGAAACAAGAGGACACTGTAGTAACCACGATTAAACAGGGCTATGGGGACATTATTTGTATATATATGATTAGTATTTTATTTGTGATCATGAACGTCGATCAAGGGGGTCATCTGTCCGACTTCCTGTATAAGTATATACAGGAATTCGCGCTATATGCACATTCATGTGCATGTGGCTTGTCAAGATTGGTAGAGCGCATGCTTTCCGATAATAGGATCCCGAGTTCGAACCTTTCCCACTGCCTTTTTGACCTTCATCAAAGCAATTTATCCACAATAATTATTGATGCCTTATACTCGGGTGTATAAATGAATACCCTGTAGGAGGTAAGACCCCTCATGTACAAGATCTTCTCAATGCCCATGAGCCGCTTAGGAGGATTGCTCCCCAGGGAGTTGAGATGGTGCACACAATGTGCGCTGGCTTGCATTGTTTCCTATGACCGGGTTAATAATATCATTGTAAAGCGCTAATCATCCAAAATTGGCGCTATATAACTCGAAATATAACTTTTAATCATAACTTATTATAGTTATTATAGTTAACTGATATTGGCTTTAGTAATTATTACAATGCCTACGTTATTTAAGCACTTTGCAACTCCGAAACAAGAGGACACTGTAGTAACCACGATTAGACAGGGCTATGGGGACATTATTTGTATATATATGATTAATATTTTATTTGTGATCATGAACGTCGATCAAGGGGGTCATCTGTCCGACTTCCTGTACAAGTATATACAGGAATTCGCGCTATATGCACATTCATGTGCATGTGGCTTGTCAAGATTGGTAGAGCGCATGCTTTCCGATAATATGATCCCGAGTTCGAACCCTTCCCACTGCCTTTTTGACCTTCATCAAAGCAATTTATCCACAATTATTGATGCCTTATACTCGGGTGTATAAATGAATACCCTGTAGGAGGTAAGACCCCTCATGTACAAGATCTTCTCAATGCCCATGAGCCGCTTAGGAGGATTGCTCCCCAGGGAGTTGAGATGGTGCACACAATGTGCGCTGGCTTGCATTGTTTCCTATGACCGGGTTAATAATATCATTGTAAAGCGCTAATCATCCAAAATTGGCGCTATATAACTCGAAATATAACTATTAATCATAACTTATACTTAACTGATATTGGCTTTAGTAATTATTACAATGCCTACGTTATTTAAGCACTTTGCAACTCCGAAACAAGAGGACACTGTAGTAACCACGATTAAACAGGGCTATGGGGACATTATTTGTATATATATGATTAGTATTTTATTTGTGATCATGAACGTCGATCAAGGGGGTCATCTGTCCGACTTCCTGTATAAGTATATACAGGAATTCGCGCTATATGCACATTCATGTGCATGTGGCTTGTCAAGATTGGTAGAGCGCATGCTTTCCGATAATAGGATCCCGAGTTCGAACCTTTCCCACTGCCTTTTTGACCTTCATCAAAGCAATTTATCCACAATAATTATTGATGCCTTATACTCGGGTGTATAAATGAATACCCTGTAGGAGGTAAGACCCCTCATGTACAAGATCTTCTCAATGCCCATGAGCCGCTTAGGAGGATTGCTCCCCAGGGAGTTGAGATGGTGCACACAATGTGCGCTGGCTTGCATTGTTTCCTATGACCGGGTTAATAATATCATTGTAAAGCGCTAATCATCCAAAATTGGCGCTATATAACTCGAAATATAACTTTTAATCATAACTTATTATAGTTATTATAGTTAACTGATATTGGCTTTAGTAATTATTACAATGCCTACGTTATTTAAGCACTTTGCAACTCCGAAACAAGAGGACACTGTAGTAACCACGATTAGACAGGGCTATGGGGACATTATTTGTATATATATGATTAATATTTTATTTGTGATCATGAACGTCGATCAAGGGGGTCATCTGTCCGACTTCCTGTACAAGTATATACAGGAATTCGCGCTATATGCACATTCATGTGCATGTGGCTTGTCAAGATTGGTAGAGCGCATGCTTTCCGATAATATGATCCCGAGTTCGAACCCTTCCCACTGCCTTTTTGACCTTCATCAAAGCAATTTATCCACAATTATTGATGCCTTATACTCGGGTGTATAAATGAATACCCTGTAGGAGGTAAGACCCCTCATGTACAAGATCTTCTCAATGCCCATGAGCCGCTTAGGAGGATTGCTCCCCAGGGAGTTGAGATGGTGCACACAATGTGCGCTGGCTTGCATTGTTTCCTATGACCGGGTTAATAATATCATTGTAAAGCGCTAATCATCCAAAATTGGCGCTATATAACTCGAAATATAACTATTAATCATAACTTATACTTAACTGATATTGGCTTTAGTAATTATTACAATGCCTACGTTATTTAAGCACTTTGCAACTCCGAAACAAGAGGACACTGTAGTAACCACGATTAGACAGGGCTATGGGGACATTATTTGTATATATATGATTAGTATTTTATTTGTGATCATGAACGTCGATCAAGGGAGTCATCTGTCCGACTTCCTGTACAAGTATATACAGGAATTCGCGCTATATGCACATTCATGTGCATGTGGCTTTTCAAGATTGGTAGAGCGCATGCTTTCCGATAATAGGATCCCGAGTTCGAACCTTTCCCACTGCCTTTTTGACCTTCATCAAGGCAATTTATCCACAATTATTGATGCTTTATACTCGGGTGTATAAATGAATACCCTGTAGAAGGTAAGACCCCTCATGTACAAGATCTTCTCAATGCCTATGAGCCGCTTAGGAGGATTGCTCCCCAGGGAGTTGAGATGGTGCACACAATGTGCGCTGGCTTGCATTGTTTCCTACGACCGGGCTAATAATATCATTGTTAAGCGCTAATCATTCAAAATTGGCGCTATATAACTCGAAATATAACTTTTAATCATAACTTATTATAGTTATTATAGTTAACTGATATTGGCTTTAGTAATTATTACAATGCCTACGTTATTTAAGCACTTTGCAACTCCGAAACAAGAGGACACTGTAGTAACCACGATTAGACAGGGCTATGGGGACATTATTTGTATGATTAGTATTTTATTTGTGATCATGAACGTCGATCAAGGGGGGGTCATCTGTCCGACTTCCTGTACAAGTATATACAGGAATTCGCGCTATATGCACATTCATGTGCATGTGGCTTTTCAAGATTGGTAGAGCGCATGCTTTCCGATAATAGGATCCCGAGTTCGAACCTTTCCCACTGCCTTTTTGACCTTTATCAAAGCAATTTATCCACAACTATTGATGCCTTATACTCGGGTGTATAAATGAATACCCTGTAGGAGGTAAGACCCCTCATGTACAAGATCTTCTCAATGCCCATGAGCCGCTTAGGAGGATTGCTCCCCAGGGAGTTGAGATGGTGCACACAATGTGCGCTGGCTTGCATTGTTTCCTATGACCGGGTTAATAATATAATTGTAAAGCGCTAATCATCCAAAATTGGCGCTATATAACTCGAAATATAACTTTTAATCATAACTTATTATAGTTATTATAGTTAACTGATATTGGCTTTAGTAATTATTACAATGCCTACGTTATTTAAGCACTTTGCAACTCCGAAACAAGAGGACACTGTAGTAACCACGATTAAACAGGGCTATGGGGACATTATTTGTATATATATGATTAGTATTTTATTTGTGATCATGAACGTCGATCAAGGGGGTCATCTGTCCGACTTCCTGTATAAGTATATACAGGAATTCGCGCTATATGCACATTCATGTGCATGTGGCTTGTCAAGATTGGTAGAGCGCATGCTTTCCGATAATAGGATCCCGAGTTCGAACCTTTCCCACTGCCTTTTTGACCTTCATCAAAGCAATTTATCCACAATAATTATTGATGCCTTATACTCGGGTGTATAAATGAATACCCTGTAGGAGGTAAGACCCCTCATGTACAAGATCTTCTCAATGCCCATGAGCCGCTTAGGAGGATTGCTCCCCAGGGAGTTGAGATGGTGCACACAATGTGCGCTGGCTTGCATTGTTTCCTATGACCGGGTTAATAATATCATTGTAAAGCGCTAATCATCCAAAATTGGCGCTATATAACTCGAAATATAACTTTTAATCATAACTTATTATAGTTATTATAGTTAACTGATATTGGCTTTAGTAATTATTACAATGCCTACGTTATTTAAGCACTTTGCAACTCCGAAACAAGAGGACACTGTAGTAACCACGATTAGACAGGGCTATGGGGACATTATTTGTATATATATGATTAATATTTTATTTGTGATCATGAACGTCGATCAAGGGGGTCATCTGTCCGACTTCCTGTACAAGTATATACAGGAATTCGCGCTATATGCACATTCATGTGCATGTGGCTTGTCAAGATTGGTAGAGCGCATGCTTTCCGATAATATGATCCCGAGTTCGAACCCTTCCCACTGCCTTTTTGACCTTCATCAAAGCAATTTATCCACAATTATTGATGCTTTATACTCGGGTGTATAAATGAATACCCTGTAGGAGGTAAGACCCCTCATGTACAAGATCTTCTCAATGCCCATGAGCCGCTTAGGAGGATTGCTCCCCAGGGAGTTGAGATGGTGCACACAATGTGCGCTGGCTTGCATTGTTTCCTATGACTGGGCTAATAATATCATTGTAAAACGCTCATCATTCAAAATTGGCGCTATATAACTAGAAATATAACTTTTAATTATAACTTATTATAGTTATTATAGTTAACTAATATTGGCTTTAGTAATTATTACAATGCCTACGTTATTTAAGCACTTTGCAACTCCGAAACAAGAGGACACTGTAGTAACCACGATTAGACAGGGCTATGGGGACATTATTTGTATATATATGAATAGTATTTTATTTGTGATCATGAACGTCGATCAAGGGGGTCATCTGTCCGACTTCCTGTACAAGTATATACAGGAATTCGCGCTATATGCACATTCATGTGCATGTGGCTTTTCAAGATTGGTAGAGCGCATGCTTTCCGATAATAGGATCCCGAGTTCGAACCTTTCCCACTGCCTTTTTGACCTTCATCAAAGCAACTTTTCCACAATAATATTATTGATGCTCTATACTCAGGTGTATAAATGAGGACCCTGTAGGAGGTGAAAGCCCTCATGTAAAAGATCTTCTCAATGCCCATGAGCCGCTTAGGAGGTTTGCTCCCCAGGGAGTTGAGATGATGCACACAATGTGCGCTGGCTTACATTGTTTCCTATGACCGTGCTAATAATATCATTGTAAAGCGCTAATCATCCAAAATTGGCGCTATATAACTCGAAATATAACTTTTAATCATAACTTATTATAGTTATTATAGTTAACTAATATTGTCTTTAGTAATTATTACAATGCCTACGTTATTTTAGCACTTTGCAACTCCGAAACAAGAGGACACTGTAGTAACCACTATTAGACAGGGCTATGGGGACATTATTTGTATATATATGATTAGTATTTTATTTGTGATCATGAACGTCGATCAAGGGGGTCATTTGTCCGACTTCCTGTACAAGTATGTTCAGGAATTCGCGCTATATGCACAGTCATGTGCATGTGGCTTTTCAAGATTGGTAGAGCGCATGCTTTCCGATAATAGATGCCCGAGTTCAAACCCTTCCCACTGTCTTTTTTTCCTTCAGCAAAACAACTTTTCCACAATTATTGATGCTCTATACTCGGGTGTATAAATGAATACCCTGTAGGAGGTAAGACCCCTCATGTAAAAGATCTTCTCAATGCCCATGAGCCGCTTAGGAGGATTGCTCCCCAGGGAGTTGAGATGGTGCATACAATGTGTGCTGGTTTGCATTGTTTCCTATGACCGGGCTAATAAGATCATTGTAGAGCGCTTATCATCCATATTAGGCGCTATATAACTCGTAAAATAACTTTTAATCATAACTAATTATAATTATTATAGTTAACTAATATTGTCTTTAGGAATTATTACAATGCCTACGTTATTTTAGCACTTTGCAACTCCGAAACAAGAGGACACTGTAGTAACCACTATTAGACAGGGCTATGGGGACATTATTTGTATATATATGATTAGTATTTTATTTGTGATCATGAACGTCGATCAAGGGGGTCATCTGTCCGACTTCCTGTACAAGTATGTTCAGGAATTCGCGCTATATGCACAGTCATGTGCATGTGGCTTTTCAAGATTGGTAGAGCGCATGCTTTCCGATAATAGGATCCCGAGTTCGAACCTTTCCCACTGCCTTTTTGACCTTCATCAAAGCAACTTTTCCACAATAATATTATTGATGCTCTATACTCAGGTGTATAAATGAGGACCCTGTAGGAGGTGAAAGCCCTCATGTACAAGATCTTCTCAATGCCCATGAGCCGCTTAGGAGGATTGCTCCCCAGGGAGTTGAGATGGTGCACACAATGTGCGCTGGCTTGCATTGTTTCCTATGACCGGGCTAATAATATCATTGTAAAGCGCTAATCATCCAAAATTGGCGCTATATAACTCGAAATATAACTTTTAATCATAACTTATTATAGTTATTATAGTTAACTGATATTGGCTTTAGTAATTATTACAATGCCTACGTTATTTAAGCACTTTGCAACTCCGAAACAAGAGGACACTGTAGAAACCACGATTAGACAGGGCTATGGGGACATTATTTGTATATATATAATTAGTATTTTATTTGTGATCATGAACGTCGATCAAGGGGGTCATCTGTCCGACCGTCCTGTACAAGTATATACAGGAATTCGCGCTATATGCACATTCATGTGCATGTGGCTTGTCAAGATTGGTAGAGCGCATGCTTTCCGATAATATGATCCCGAGTTCGAACCCTTCCCACTGCCTTTTTGACCTTCATCAAAGCAATTTATCCACAATTATTGATGCTTTATACTCGGGTGTATAAATGAATACCCTGTAGGAGGTAAGACCCCTCATGTACAAGATCTTCTCAATGCCCATGAGCCGCTTAGGAGGATTGCTCCCCAGGGAGTTGAGATGGTGCACACAATGTGCGCTGGCTTGCATTGTTTCCTATGACCGGGCTAATAATATCATTGTAAAACGCTCATCATTCAAAATTGGCGCTATATAACTAGAAATATAACTTTTAATTATAACTTATTATAGTTATTATAGTTAACTAATATTGGCTTTAGTAATTATTACAATGCCTACGTTATTTAAGCACTTTGCAACTCCGAAACAAGAGGACACTGTAGTAACCACGATTAGACAGGGCTATGGGGACATTATTTGTATATATAGATGAATAGTATTTTATTTGTGATCATGAACGTCGATCAAGGAGGTCATCTGTCCGACTTCCTGTACAAGTATATACAGGAATTCGCGCTATATGCACATTCATGTGCATGTGGCTTTTCAAGATTGGTAGAGCGCATGCTTTCCGATAATAGGATCCCGAGTTCGAACCTTTCCCACTGCCTTTTTGACCTTCATCAAAGCAACTTTTCCACAATAATATTATTGATGCTCTATACTCAGGTGTATAAATGAGGACCCTGTAGGAGGTGAAAGCCCTCATGTAAAAGATCTTCTCAATGCCCATGAGCCGCTTAGGAGGTTTGCTCCCCAGGGAGTTGAGATGATGCACACAATGTGCGCTGGCTTACATTGTTTCCTATGACCGTGCTAATAATATCATTGTAAAGCGCTAATCATCCAAAATTGGCGCTATATAACTCGAAATATAACTTTTAATCATAACTTATTATAGTTATTATAGTTAACTAATATTGTCTTTAGTAATTATTACAATGCCTACGTTATTTAAGCACTTTGCAACTCCGAAACAAGAGGACACTGTAGTAACCACGATTAGACAGGGCTATGGGGACATTATTTGTATATATATGATTATTATTTTATTTGTGATCATGAACGTCGATCAAGGGGGTCATCTGTCCGACTTCCTGTACAAGTATATACAGGAATTCGCGCTATATGCACATTCATGTGCCTGTGGCTTTTCAAGATTGGTAGAGCGCATGCTTTCCGATAATAGGATCCCGAGTTCGAACCTTTCCCACTGCCTTTTTGACCTTCATCAAAGCAATTTATCCACAATTATAGATGCTTTATACTCGGGTGTATAAATGAATACCCTGTAGGAGGTAAGACCCCTCATGTACAAGATCTTCTCAATGCCCATGAGCCGCTTAGGAGGATTGCTCCCCAGGGAGTTGAGATGGTGCACACAATGTGCGCTGGCTTGCATTGTTTCCTATGACCGGGTTAATTATATCATTGTAAAGCGCTAATCATCCAAAATTGGCGCTATATAACTCGAAATATAACTTTTAATCATAACTTATTATAGTTATTATAGTTAACTGATATTGGCTTTAGTAATTATTACAATGCCTACGTTATTTAAGCACTTTGCAACTCCGAAACAAGAGGACACTGTAGTAACCACGATTAGACAGGGCTATGGGGACATTATTTGTATATATATGATTATTATTTGATTTGTGATCATGAACGTCGATCAAGGGGGTCATCTGTCCGACTTCCTGTACAAGTATATACAGGAATTCGCTTTATCACATTCATGTGCCTGTGGCTTTTCAAGATTGGTAGAGCGCATGCTTTCCGATAATAGGATCCCGAGTTCGAACCTTTCCCACTGCCTTTTTGACCTTCATCAAAGCAATTTATCCACAATTATAGATGCTTTATACTCGGGTGTATAAATGAATACCCTGTAGGAGGTAAGACCCCTCATGTACAAGATCTTCTCAATGCCCATGAGCCGCTTAGGAGGATTGCTCCCCAGGGAGTTGAGATGGTGCACACAATGTGCGCTGGCTTGCATTGTTTCCTATGACCGGGCTAATAATATCATTGTAAAGCGCCCATCATTCAAATTTGGCGCTATAACTCGAAATATAACTTTTAATCATAACTTATTATAGTTATTATAGTTAACTGATATTGGCTTTAGTAATTATTACAATGCCTACGTTATTTAAGCACTTTGCAACTCAGAAACAAGAGGACACTGTAGTAACCACGATTAGACAGGGCTATGGGGACATTATTTGTATATATATGATTAGTATTTTATTTGTGATCATGAACGTCGATCAAGGGAGTCATCTGTCCGACTTCCTGTACAAGTATATACAGGAATTCGCGCTATATGCACATTCATGTGCATGTGGCTTTTCAAGATTGGTAGAGCGCATGCTTTCCGATAATAGGATCCCGAGTTCGAACCTTTCCCACTGCCTTTTTGACCTTCATAAAGGCAATTTATCCACAATTATTGATGCTTTATACTCGGGTGTATAAATGAATACCCTGTAGAAGGTAAGACCCCTCATGTACAAGATCTTCTCAATGCCAATGAGCCGCTTAGGAAGATTGCTCCCCAGGGAGTTGAGATGGTGCACACAATGTGCGCTGGCTTGCATTGTTTCCTATGACCGGGCTAATAATATCATTGTAAAGCGCTCATCATTCAAAATTGGCGCTATATAACTAGAAATATAACTTTTAATTATAACTTATTATAGTTATTATAGTTAACTAATATTGGCTTTAGTCATTATTACAATGCCTACGTTATTTAAGTACTTTGCAACTCCGAAACAAGAGGACACTGTAGTAACCACTATTAGACAGGGCTATGGGGACATTATTTGTATATGATTAGTATTTTGTTTGTGATCATGAACGTCGATCAAGGGGGTCATCTGTCCGACTTCCTGTACAAGTATATACAGGAATTCGCGCTATATGCACATTCATGTGCATGTGGCTTTTCAAGATTGGTAGAGCGCATGCTTTCCGATAATAGGATCCCGAGTTCGAACCTTTCCCACTGCCTTTTTGACCTTCATCAAAGCAATTTATCCACAATTATTGGTGCTTTATACTCGGATGTATAAATGAATACCCTGTAGGAGGTAAGACCCCTCATGTACAAGATCTTCTCAATGCCCATGAGCCGCTTAGGAGGATTGCTCCCCAGGGAGTTGAGATGGTGCACACAATGTGCGCTGGCTTGCATTGTTTCCTATGACCGGGTTAATTATATCATTGTAAAGCGCTAATCATCCAAAATTGGCGCTATATAATTCGAAATATAACTTTTAATCATAACTTATTATAGTTATTATAGTTAACTAATACTGGCTTTAGTAATTATTACAATGCCTACGTTATTTAAGTACTTTGCAACTCCGAAACAAGAGGACACTGTAGTAACCACTATTAGACAGGGCTATGGGGACATTATTTGTATATATATGAATAGTATTTTATTTGTGATCATGAAGGTCGATCAAGGGGGTCATCTGTCCGACTTCCTGTACAAGTATATACAGGAATTCGCGCTATATGCACATTCATGTGCATGTGGCTTTTCAAGATTGTTAGAGCGCATGCTTTCCGATAATAGGATCCCGAGTTCGAACCTTTCCCACTGCCTTTTTGACCTTCATCAAAGCAATTTATCCACAATTATTGATGCTTTATACTCGGGTGTATAAATGAATACCCTGTAGGAGGTAAGACCCCTCATGTACAAGATCTTCTCAATGCCCATGAGCCGCTTAGGAGGATTGCTCCCCAGGGAGTTGAGATGGTGCACACAATGTGCGCTGGCTTGCATTGTTTCCTATGACCGGGCTAATAATATCATTGTAAAGCGCTAATCATCCAAAATTGGCGCTATATAACTCGAAATATAACTATTAATCATAACTTATACTTAACTGATATTGGCTTTAGTAATTATTACAATGCCTACGTTATTTAAGCACTTTGCAACTCCGAAACAAGAGGACACTGTAGTAACCACGATTAGACAGGGCTATGGGGACATTATTTGTATATATATGATTAGTATTTTATTTGTGATCATGAACGTCGATCAAGGGAGTCATCTGTCCGACTTCCTGTACAAGTATATACAGGAATTCGCGCTATATGCACATTCATGTGCATGTGGCTTTTCAAGATTGGTAGAGCGCATGCTTTCCGATAATAGGATCCCGAGTTCGAACCTTTCCCACTGCCTTTTTGACCTTCATCAAGGCAATTTATCCACAATTATTGATGCTTTATACTCGGGTGTATAAATGAATACCCTGTAGAAGGTAAGACCCCTCATGTACAAGATCTTCTCAATGCCCATGAGCCGCTTAGGAGGATTGCTCCCCAGGGAGTTGAGATGGTGCACACAATGTGCGCTGGCTTGCATTGTTTCCTACGACCGGGCTAATAATATCATTGTTAAGCGCTAATCATTCAAAATTGGCGCTATATAACTCGAAATATAACTTTTAATCATAACTTATTATAGTTATTATAGTTAACTGATATTGGCTTTAGTAATTATTACAATGCCTACGTTATTTAAGCACTTTGCAACTCCGAAACAAGAGGACACTGTAGTAACCACGATTAGACAGGGCTATGGGGACATTATTTGTATGATTAGTATTTTATTTGTGATCATGAACGTCGATCAAGGGGGGGTCATCTGTCCGACTTCCTGTACAAGTATATACAGGAATTCGCGCTATATGCACATTCATGTGCATGTGGCTTTTCAAGATTGGTAGAGCGCATGCTTTCCGATAATAGGATCCCGAGTTCGAACCTTTCCCACTGCCTTTTTGACCTTCATCAAAGCAATTTATCCACAATTATTGATGCCTTATACTCGGGTGTATAAATGAATACCCTGTAGGAGGTAAGACCCCTCATGTACAAGATCTTCTCAATGCCCATGAGCCGCTTAGGAGGATTGCTCCCCAGGGAGTTGAGATGGTGCACACAATGTGCGCTGGCTTGCATTGTTTCCTATGACCGGGTTAATAATATCATTGTAAAGCGCTAATCATCCAAAATTGGCGCTATATAACTCGAAATATAACTATTAATCATAACTTATACTTAACTGATATTGGCTTTAGTAATTATTACAATGCCTACGTTATTTAAGCACTTTGCAACTCCGAAACAAGAGGACACTGTAGTAACCACGATTAGACAGGGCTATGGGGACATTATTTGTATATATATGATTAGTATTTTATTTGTGATCATGAACGTCGATCAAGGGAGTCATCTGTCCGACTTCCTGTACAAGTATATACAGGAATTCGCGCTATATGCACATTCATGTGCATGTGGCTTTTCAAGATTGGTAGAGCGCATGCTTTCCGATAATAGGATCCCGAGTTCGAACCTTTCCCACTGCCTTTTTGACCTTCATCAAGGCAATTTATCCACAATTATTGATGCTTTATACTCGGGTGTATAAATGAATACCCTGTAGAAGGTAAGACCCCTCATGTACAAGATCTTCTCAATGCCCATGAGCCGCTTAGGAGGATTGCTCCCCAGGAAGTTGAGATGGTGCACACAATGTGCGCTGGCTTGCATTGTTTCCTACGACCGGGCTAATAATATCATTGTTAAGCGCTAATCATTCAAAATTGGCGCTATATAACTCGAAATATAACTTTTAATCATAACTTATTATAGTTATTATAGTTAACTGATATTGGCTTTAGTAATTATTACAATGCCTACGTTATTTAAGCACTTTGCAACTCCGAAACAAGAGGACACTGTAGTAACCACGATTAGACAGGGCTATGGGGACATTATTTGTATGATTAGTATTTTATTTGTGATCATGAACGTCGATCAAGGGGGGGTCATCTGTCCGACTTCCTGTACAAGTATATACAGGAATTCGCGCTATATGCACATTCATGTGCATGTGGCTTTTCAAGATTGGTAGAGCGCATGCTTTCCGATAATAGGATCCCGAGTTCGAACCTTTCCCACTGCCTTTTTGACCTTTATCAAAGCAATTTATCCACAACTATTGATGCCTTATACTCGGGTGTATAAATGAATACCCTGTAGGAGGTAAGACCCCTCATGTACAAGATCTTCTCAATGCCCATGAGCCGCTTAGGAGGATTGCTCCCCAGGGAGTTGAGATGGTGCACACAATGTGCGCTGGCTTGCATTGTTTCCTATGACCGGGTTAATAATATCATTGTAAAGCGCTAATCATCCAAAATTGGCGCTATATAACTCGAAATATAACTATTAATCATAACTTATACTTAACTGATATTGGCTTTAGTAATTATTACAATGCCTACGTTATTTAAGCACTTTGCAACTCCGAAACAAGAGGACACTGTAGTAACCACGATTAGACAGGGCTATGGGGACATTATTTGTATATATATGATTAGTATTTTATTTGTGATCATGAACGTCGATCAAGGGAGTCATCTGTCCGACTTCCTGTACAAGTATATACAGGAATTCGCGCTATATGCACATTCATGTGCATGTGGCTTTTCAAGATTGGTAGAGCGCATGCTTTCCGATAATAGGATCCCGAGTTCGAACCTTTCCCACTGCCTTTTTGACCTTCATCAAGGCAATTTATCCACAATTATTGATGCTTTATACTCGGGTGTATAAATGAATACCCTGTAGAAGGTAAGACCCCTCATGTACAAGATCTTCTCAATGCCCATGAGCCGCTTAGGAGGATTGCTCCCCAGGGAGTTGAGATGGTGCACACAATGTGCGCTGGCTTGCATTGTTTCCTACGACCGGGCTAATAATATCATTGTTAAGCGCTAATCATTCAAAATTGGCGCTATATAACTCGAAATATAACTTTTAATCATAACTTATTATAGTTATTATAGTTAACTGATATTGGCTTTAGTAATTATTACAATGCCTACGTTATTTAAGCACTTTGCAACTCCGAAACAAGAGGACACTGTAGTAACCACGATTAGACAGGGCTATGGGGACATTATTTGTATGATTAGTATTTTATTTGTGATCATGAACGTCGATCAAGGGGGGGGTCATCTGTCCGACTTCCTGTACAAGTATATACAGGAATTCGCGCTATATGCACATTCATGTGCATGTGGCTTTTCAAGATTGGTAGAGCGCATGCTTTCCGATAATAGGATCCCGAGTTCGAACCTTTCCCACTGCCTTTTTGACCTTTATCAAAGCAATTTATCCACAACTATTGATGCCTTATACTCGGGTGTATAAATGAATACCCTGTAGGAGGTAAGACCCCTCATGTACAAGATCTTCTCAATGCCCATGAGCCGCTTAGGAGGATTGCTCCCAGGGAGTTGAGATGGTGCACACAATGTGCGCTGGCTTGCATTGTTTCCTATGACCGGGTTAATAATATCATTGTAAAGCGCTAATCATCCAAAATTGGCGCTATATAACTCGAAATATAACTTTTAATCATAACTTATTATAGTTATTATAGTTAACTGATATTGGCTTTAGTAATTATTACAATGCCTACGTTATTTAAGCACTTTGCAACTCCGAAACAAGAGGACACTGTAGTAACCACGATTAGACAGGGCTATGGGGACATTATTTGTATATATATGATTAATATTTTATTTGTGATCATGAACGTCGATCAAGGGGGTCATCTGTCCGACTTCCTGTACAAGTATATACAGGAATTCGCGCTATATGCACATTCATGTGCATGTGGCTTGTCAAGATTGGTAGAGCGCATGCTTTCCGATAATATGATCCCGAGTTCGAACCCTTCCCACTGCCTTTTTGACCTTCATCAAAGCAATTTATCCACAATTATTGATGCTTTATACTCGGGTGTATAAATGAATACCCTGTAGGAGGTAAGACCCCTCATGTACAAGATCTTCTCAATGCCCATGAGCCGCTTAGGAGGATTGCTCCCCAGGGAGTTGAGATGGTGCACACAATGTGCGCTGGCTTGCATTGTTTCCTATGACTGGGCTAATAATATCATTGTAAAACGCTCATCATTCAAAATTGGCGCTATATAACTAGAAATATAACTTTTAATTATAACTTATTATAGTTATTATAGTTAACTAATATTGGCTTTAGTAATTATTACAATGCCTACGTTATTTAAGCACTTTGCAACTCCGAAACAAGAGGACACTGTAGTAACCACGATTAGACAGGGCTATGGGGACATTATTTGTATATATATGAATAGTATTTTATTTGTGATCATGAACGTCGATCAAGGGGGTCATCTGTCCGACTTCCTGTACAAGTATATACAGGAATTCGCGCTATATGCACATTCATGTGCATGTGGCTTTTCAAGATTGGTAGAGCGCATGCTTTCCGATAATAGGATCCCGAGTTCGAACCTTTCCCACTGCCTTTTTGACCTTCATCAAAGCAACTTTTCCACAATAATATTATTGATGCTCTATACTCAGGTGTATAAATGAGGACCCTGTAGGAGGTGAAAGCCCTCATGTAAAAGATCTTCTCAATGCCCATGAGCCGCTTAGGAGGTTTGCTCCCCAGGGAGTTGAGATGATGCACACAATGTGCGCTGGCTTACATTGTTTCCTATGACCGTGCTAATAATATCATTGTAAAGCGCTAATCATCCAAAATTGGCGCTATATAACTCGAAATATAACTTTTAATCATAACTTATTATAGTTATTATAGTTAACTAATATTGTCTTTAGTAATTATTACAATGCCTACGTTATTTTAGCACTTTGCAACTCCGAAACAAGAGGACACTGTAGTAACCACTATTAGACAGGGCTATGGGGACATTATTTGTATATATATGATTAGTATTTTATTTGTGATCATGAACGTCGATCAAGGGGGTCATTTGTCCGACTTCCTGTACAAGTATGTTCAGGAATTCGCGCTATATGCACAGTCATGTGCATGTGGCTTTTCAAGATTGGTAGAGCGCATGCTTTCCGATAATAGATGCCCGAGTTCAAACCCTTCCCACTGTCTTTTTTTCCTTCAGCAAAACAACTTTTCCACAATTATTGATGCTCTATACTCGGGTGTATAAATGAATACCCTGTAGGAGGTAAGACCCCTCATGTAAAAGATCTTCTCAATGCCCATGAGCCGCTTAGGAGGATTGCTCCCCAGGGAGTTGAGATGGTGCATACAATGTGTGCTGGTTTGCATTGTTTCCTATGACCGGGCTAATAAGATCATTGTAGAGCGCTTATCATCCATATTAGGCGCTATATAACTCGTAAAATAACTTTTAATCATAACTAATTATAATTATTATAGTTAACTAATATTGTCTTTAGGAATTATTACAATGCCTACGTTATTTTAGCACTTTGCAACTCCGAAACAAGAGGACACTGTAGTAACCACTATTAGACAGGGCTATGGGGACATTATTTGTATATATATGATTAGTATTTTATTTGTGATCATGAACGTCGATCAAGGGGGTCATCTGTCCGACTTCCTGTACAAGTATGTTCAGGAATTCGCGCTATATGCACAGTCATGTGCATGTGGCTTTTCAAGATTGGTAGAGCGCATGCTTTCCGATAATAGATGCCCGAGTTCAAACCCTTCCCACTGTCTTTTTTTCCTTCAGCAAAACAACTTTTCCACAATTATTGATGCTCTATACTCGGGTGTATAAATGAATACCCTGTAGGAGGTAAGACCCCTCATGTAAAAGATCTTCTCAATGCCCATGAGCCGCTTAGGAGGATTGCTCCCCAGGGAGTTGAGATGGTGCACACAATGTGTGCTGGTTTGCATTGTTTCCTATGACCGGGCTAATAAGATCATTGTAGAGCGCTTATCATCCATATTAGGCGCTATATAAATCGTAAAATAACTTTTAATCATAACTAATTATAATTATTATAGTTAACTAATATTGTCTTTAGTAATTATTACAATGCCTACGTTATTTAAGCACTTTGCTACTCCGAAACAAGAGGACACTGTAGTAACCACGATTAGACAGGGCTATGGGGACATTATTTGTATATATATGATTAGTATTTTATTTGTGATCATGAACGTCGATCAAGGGAGTCATCTGTCCGACTTCCTGTACAAGTATATACAGGAATTCGCGCTATATGCACATTCATGTGCATGTGGCTTTTCAAGATTGGTAGAGCGCATGCTTTCCGATAATAGGATCCCGAGTTCGAACCTTTCCCACTGCCTTTTTGACCTTCATCAAGGCAATTTATCCACAATTATTGATGCTTTATACTCGGGTGTATAAATGAATACCCTGTAGAAGGTAAGACCCCTCATGTACAAGATCTTCTCAATGCCCATGAGCCGCTTAGGAGGATTGCTCCCCAGGGAGTTGAGATGGTGCACACAATGTGCGCTGGCTTGCATTGTTTCCTATGACCGGGCTAATAATATCATTGTTAAGCGCTAATCATTCAAAATTGGCGCTATATAACTCGAAATATAACTTTTAATCATAACTTATTATAGTTATTATAGTTAACTGATATTGGCTTTAGTAATTATTACAATGCCTACGTTATTTAAGCACTTTGCAACTCCGAAACAAGAGGACACTGTAGTAACCACGATTAGACAGGGCTATGGGGACATTATTTGTATGATTAGTATTTTATTTGTGATCATGAACGTCGATCAAGGGGGGTCATCTGTCCGACTTCCTGTACAAGTATATACAGGAATTCGCGCTATATGCACATTCATGTGCATGTGGCTTTTCAAGATTGGTAGAGCGCATGCTTTCCGATAATAGGATCCCGAGTTCGAACCTTTCCCACTGCCTTTTTGACCTTCATCAAAGCAATTTATCCACAATTATTGATGCCTTATACTCGGGTGTATAAATGAATACCCTGTAGGAGGTAAGACCCCTCATGTACAAGATCTTCTCAATGCCCATGAGCAGCTTAGGAGGATTGCTCCCCAGGGAGTTGAGATGGTGCACACAATGTGCGCTGGCTTGCATTGTTTCCTATGACCGGGTTAATAATATCATTGTAAAGCGCTAATCATCCAAAATTGGCGCTATATAACTCGAAATATAACTTTTAATCATAACTTATTATAGTTATTATAGTTAACTGATATTGGCTTTAGTAATTATTACAATGCCTACGTTATTTAAGCACTTTGCAACTCCGAAACAAGAGGACACTGTAGTAACCACGATTAGACAGGGCTATGGGGACATTATTTGTATATATATGATTAGTATTTTATTTGTGATCATGAACGTCGATCAAGGGGGTCATCTGTCCGACTTCCTGTATAAGTATATACAGGAATTCGCGCTATATGCACATTCATGTGCATGTGGCTTGTCAAGATTGGTAGAGCGCATGCTTTCCGATAATAGGATCCCGAGTTCGAACCTTTCCCACTGCCTTTTTGACCTTCATCAAAGCAATTTATCCACAATTATTGATGCCTTATACTCGGGTGTATAAATGAATACCCTGTAGGAGGTAAGAACCCTCATGTACAAGATCTTCTCAATGCCCATGAGCCGCTTAGGAGGATTGCTCCCCAGGGAGTTGACATGGTGCACACAATGTGCGCTGGCTTGCATTGTTTCCTATGACCGGGTTAATAATATCATTGTAAAGCGCTAATCATCCAAAATTGGCGCTATATAACTCGAAATATAACTTTTAATCATAACTTATTATAGTTATTATAGTTAACTGATATTGGCTTTAGTAATTATTACAATGCCTACGTTATTTAAGCACTTTGCAACTCCGAAACAAGAGGACACTGTAGTAACCACGATTAGACAGGGCTATGGGGACATTATTTGTATATATATGATTAGTATTTTATTTGTGATCATGAACGTCGATCAAGGGGGTCATCTGTCCGACTTCCTGTATAAGTATATACAGGAATTCGCGCTATATGCACATTCATGTGCATGTGGCTTTTCAAGATTGGTGGAGCGCATGCTTTCCGATAATAGGATCCCGAGTTCGAACCTTTCCCACTGCCTTTTTGACCTTCATCAAAGCAATTTATCCACAATTATTGATGCCTTATACTCGGGTGTATAAATGAATACCCTGTAGGAGGTAAGACCCCTCATGTACAAGATCTTCTCAATGCCCATGAGCAGCTTAGGAGGATTGCTCCCCAGGGAGTTGAGATGGTGCACACAATGTGCGCTGGCTTGCATTGTTTCCTATGACCGGGTTATTATCATTGTAAAGCGCTAATCATCCAAAATTGGCGCTATATAACTCGAAATATAACTTTTAATCATAACTTATTATAGTTATTATAGTTAACTGATATTGGCTTTAGTAATTATTACAATGCCTACGTTATTTAAGCACTTTGCAACTCCGAAACAAGAGGACACTGTAGTAACCACGATTAGACAGGGCTATGGGGACATTATTTGTATATATATGATTAGTATTTTATTTGTGATCATGAACGTCGATCAAGGGGGTCATCTGTCCGACTTCCTGTATAAGTATATACAGGAATTCGCGCTATATGCACATTCATGTGCATGTGGCTTGTCAAGATTGGTAGAGCGCATGCTTTCCGATAATAGGATCCCGAGTTCGAACCTTTCCCACTGCCTTTTTGACCTTCATCAAAGCAATTTATCCACAATTATTGATGCCTTATACTCGGGTGTATAAATGAATACCCTGTAGGAGGTAAGACCCCTCATGTACAAGATCTTCTCAATGCCCATGAGCCGCTTAGGAGGATTGCTCCCCAGGGAGTTGAGATGGTGCACACAATGTGCGCTGGCTTGCATTGTTTCCTATGACCGGGTTAATAATATCATTGTAAAGCGCTAATCATCCAAAATTGGCGCTATATAACTCGAAATATAACTTTTAATCATAACTTATTATAGTTATTATAGTTAACTGATATTGGCTTTAGTAATTATTACAATGCCTACGTTATTTAAGCACTTTGCAACTCCGAAACAAGAGGACACTGTAGTAACCACGATTAGACAGGGCTATGGGGACATTATTTGTATGATTAGTATTTTATTTGTGATCATGAACGTCGATCAAGGGGGGTCATCTGTCCGACTTCCTGTACAAACAGGAATTCGCGCTATATGCACATTCATGTGCATGTGGCTTTTCAAGATTGGTAGAGCGCATGCTTTCCGATAATAGGATCCCGAGTTCGAACCTTTCCCACTGCCTTTTTGACCTTCATCAAAGCAATTTATCCACAATTATTGATGCCTTATACTCGGGTGTATAAATGAATACCCTGTAGGAGGTAAGACCCCTCATGTACAAGATCTTCTCAATGCCCATGAGCCGCTTAGGAGGATTGCTCCCCAGGGAGTTGAGATGGTGCACACAATGTGCGCTGGCTTGCATTGTTTCCTATGACCGGGTTAATAATATCATTGTAAAGCGCTAATCATCCAAAATTGGCGCTATATAACTCGAAATATAACTTTTAATCATAACTTATTATAGTTATTATAGTTAACTGATATTGGCTTTAGTAATTATTACAATGCCTACGTTATTTAAGCACTTTGCAACTCCGAAACAAGAGGACACTGTAGTAACCACGATTAGACAGGGCTATGGGGACATTATTTGTATATATATGATTAATATTTTATTTGTGATCATGAACGTCGATCAAGGGGGTCATCTGTCCGACTTCCTGTACAAGTATATACAGGAATTCGCGCTATATGCACATTCATGTGCATGTGGCTTGTCAAGATTGGTAGAGCGCATGCTTTCCGATAATATGATCCCGAGTTCGAACCCTTCCCACTGCCTTTTTGACCTTCATCAAAGCAATTTATCCACAATTATTGATGCTTTATACTCGGGTGTATAAATGAATACCCTGTAGGAGGTAAGACCCCTCATGTACAAGATCTTCTCAATGCCCATGAGCCGCTTAGGAGGATTGCTCCCCAGGGAGTTGAGATGGTGCACACAATGTGCGCTGGCTTGCATTGTTTCCTATGACCGGGCTAATAATATCATTGTAAAGCGCTAATCATCCAAAATTGGCGCTATATAACTCGAAATATAACTTTTAATCATAACTTATTATAGTTATTATAGTTAACTGATATTGGCTTTAGTAATTATTACAATGCCTACGTTATTTAAGCACTTTGCAACTCCGAAACAAGAGGACACTGTAGAAACCACGATTAGACAGGGCTATGGGGACATTATTTGTATATATATAATTAGTATTTTATTTGTGATCATGAACGTCGATCAAGGGGGTCATCTGTCCGACCGTCCTGTACAAGTATATACAGGAATTCGCGCTATATGCACATTCATGTGCATGTGGCTTGTCAAGATTGGTAGAGCGCATGCTTTCCGATAATATGATCCCGAGTTCGAACCCTTCCCACTGCCTTTTTGACCTTCATCAAAGCAATTTATCCACAATTATTGATGCTTTATACTCGGGTGTATAAATGAATACCCTGTAGGAGGTAAGACCCCTCATGTACAAGATCTTCTCAATGCCCATGAGCCGCTTAGGAGGATTGCTCCCCAGGGAGTTGAGATGGTGCACACAATGTGCGCTGGCTTGCATTGTTTCCTATGACCGGGCTAATAATATCATTGTAAAACGCTCATCATTCAAAATTGGCGCTATATAACTAGAAATATAACTTTTAATTATAACTTATTATAGTTATTATAGTTAACTAATATTGGCTTTAGTAATTATTACAATGCCTACGTTATTTAAGCACTTTGCAACTCCGAAACAAGAGGACACTGTAGTAACCACGATTAGACAGGGCTATGGGGACATTATTTGTATATATATATGAATAGTATTTTATTTGTGATCATGAACGTCGATCAAGGGGGTCATCTGTCCGACTTCCTGTACAAGTATATACAGGAATTCGCGCTATATGCACATTCATGTGCATGTGGCTTTTCAAGATTGGTAGAGCGCATGCTTTCCGATAATAGGATCCCGAGTTCGAACCTTTCCCACTGCCTTTTTGACCTTCATCAAAGCAACTTTTCCACAATAATATTATTGATGCTCTATACTCAGGTGTATAAATGAGGACCCTGTAGGAGGTGAAAGCCCTCATGTAAAAGATCTTCTCAATGCCCATGAGCCGCTTAGGAGGTTTGCTCCCCAGGGAGTTGAGATGATGCACACAATGTGCGCTGGCTTACATTGTTTCCTATGACCGTGCTAATAATATCATTGTAAAGCGCTAATCATCCAAAATTGGCGCTATATAACTCGAAATATAACTTTTAATCATAACTTATTATAGTTATTATAGTTAACTAATATTGTCTTTAGTAATTATTACAATGCCTACGTTATTTTAGCACTTTGCAACTCCGAAACAAGAGGACACTGTAGTAACCACTATTAGACAGGGCTATGGGGACATTATTTGTATATATATGATTAGTATTTTATTTGTGATCATGAACGTCGATCAAGGGGGTCATTTGTCCGACTTCCTGTACAAGTATGTTCAGGAATTCGCGCTATATGCACAGTCATGTGCATGTGGCTTTTCAAGATTGGTAGAGCGCATGCTTTCCGATAATAGATGCCCGAGTTCAAACCCTTCCCACTGTCTTTTTTTCCTTCAGCAAAACAACTTTTCCACAATTATTGATGCTCTATACTCGGGTGTATAAATGAATACCCTGTAGGAGGTAAGACCCCTCATGTAAAAGATCTTCTCAATGCCCATGAGCCGCTTAGGAGGATTGCTCCCCAGGGAGTTGAGATGGTGCATACAATGTGTGCTGGTTTGCATTGTTTCCTATGACCGGGCTAATAAGATCATTGTAGAGCGCTTATCATCCATATTAGGCGCTATATAACTCGTAAAATAACTTTTAATCATAACTAATTATAATTATTATAGTTAACTAATATTGTCTTTAGTAATTATTACAATGCCTACGTTATTTTAGCACTTTGCAACTCCGAAACAAGAGGACACTGTAGTAACCACTATTAGACAGGGCTATGGGGACATTATTTGTATGATTAGTATTTTATTTGTGATCATGAACGTCGATCAAGGGGGTCATCTGTCCGACTTCCTGTACAAGTATGTTCAGGAATTCGCGCTATATGCACAGTCATGTGCATGTGGCTTTTCAAGATTGGTAGAGCGCATGCTTTCCGATAATAGATGCCCGAGTTCAAACCCTTCCCACTGTCTTTTTTTCCTTCAGCAAAACAACTTTTCCACAATTATTGATGCTCTATACTCGGGTGTATAAATGAATACCCTGTAGGAGGTAAGACCCCTCATGTAAAAGATCTTCTCAATGCCCATGAGCCGCTTAGGAGGATTGCTCCCCAGGGAGTTGAGATGGTGCATACAATGTGTGCTGGTTTGCATTGTTTCCTATGACCGGGCTAATAAGATCATTGTAGAGCGCTTATCATCCATATTAGGCGCTATATAACTCGTAAAATAACTTTTAATCATAACTAATTATAATTATTATAGTTAACTAATATTGTCTTTAGTAATTATTACAATGCCTACGTTATTTTAGCACTTTGCAACTCCGAAACAAGAGGACACTGTAGTAACCACTATTAGACAGGGCTATGGGGACATTATTTGTATGATTAGTATTTTATTTGTGATCATGAACGTCGATCAAGGGGGTCATCTGTCCGACTTCCTGTACAAGTATGTTCAGGAATTCGCGCTATATGCACAGTCATGTGCATGTGGCTTTTCAAGATTGGTAGAGCGCATGCTTTCCGATAATAGATGCCCGAGTTCAAACCCTTCCCACTGTCTTTTTTTCCTTCAGCAAAACAACTTTTCCACAATTATTGATGCTCTATACTCGGGTGTATAAATGAATACCCTGTAGGAGGTAAGACCCCTCATGTAAAAGATCTTCTCAATGCCCATGAGCCGCTTAGGAGGATTGCTCCCCAGGGAGTTGAGATGGTGCACACAATGTGTGCTGGTTTGCATTGTTTCCTATGACCGGGCTAATAAGATCATTGTAGAGCGCTTATCATCCATATTAGGCGCTATATAACTCGTAAAATAACTTTTAATCATAACTAATTATAATTATTATAGTTAACTAATATTGTCTTAAGTAATTATTACAATGCCTACGTTATTTAAGCACTTTGCTACTCCGAAACAAGAGGACACTGTAGTAACCACGATTAGACAGGGCTATGGGGACATTATTTGTATGGTTCTAGGACAACTACCCCCTGGGCAATCACCCCCCGGAAAATTACCCCCCGGAAAACTACCCCCAAAGGACAATTACCCCCTGGAATATTACCCCCCGGAGAATCAACCCCCGAGGACAACTACCCCCCAAGGACAATTACCCCCCGGAAAATTACCCCCCGGAGAATTACCCCCCCGAGGACAATTACCCCCCGAGGACAACTACCCCCCGAGGACAATTAACCCCTAGGACCATTACCCCCTAGGACAATTACCCCCCCCCCGAGGACAATTACCCCCACGGACAATCAGGATTCAATAGCAAAAGACGATCTGACACATTGAGAGATGGCTACGAGCCCATAAGATCCCCTGCATGACCCCATATTCTTTCAAATACTATAGCAAGTTGTCTTCCTCATTACTACACATTTCCCTTTTATTATAATTTATGCAACGCCAGCGCGGTTGCTAATTTCCACGAAGGATGTCATTTTTAGGTAATTGTCCAGCGCTTTTCAAAATGCATAGAAATACATTTCTCTGGAGCAGCGTTATTTTAGCTTTTTGTTAGTCACGGTACCCTCTTTAGAAATGAAAAGTTTCTCCCAAATCCCAAAGTATTTACAGACTATTAATTTTGCATGACTCTGGCTCTCGTCAAGTACTATGCACACACGTATGGGCACATTTAAGAATAAAAAGACATTTTCAAACTGGTAAAAAAATAGTTTGTAATCCACACACTGGAAACTATTTAAAGTACTGTATGCGGGCACCTTGCCGCCGAATGTACATGAATAAAAAGTGATATATTCGGTCATGACCTTGATACACTAATATGAGGATATTCGGGCCTCTCGTTGCCCTTATCAAAATATTGTCAGCGAGCGAGGAAGGAAGACACTTTAGTATCTTCCAAATTTTATTTTCTCTTGTAATTACATATTTTAACCGTTTCTGGTATTTGATTTTTTTTACTAAATCAACGTTTTCCAAATCATTCTCTTGAGGCACCCCGGTTAAAAAACGCTGTGCTGGAGTTACAAAATCAAATGAGATGAATTACCAGAGAGCAGATATTTATTTTCTTTTGACATGGCAATTTCTATTTCAAAATAATTTAACGTACACGAAAACATATTATACTTCAACAAAAATAAATAAATAACGTGAAGAAAATCTTAATTATGGATCACGGCATGAATGAGGGCCCATTATACAAAAAGAAACAAATACACGATCAGCTGATGAAAAAGTTACAGAGGGTGCATAAAGGAAATCTTACATCCTAATTTCTTTGTTGTGCCATTGATGGTGAGAGAGGCTGTAACGCGTACTCATCTGCGCGCAATGTATTGTTTAATTTCTAAGAAATGTAATTTATGTTCTTTACTCGGTAGCAAAACTACAGGGGAATTGGGCAACCTCCACAACCCCCCTTATTGAATTGAATAATTTGAAAAGACTGAAATGAACTTCATAAATCACAAAGAAAATGAAGGTTTATGCAATTTTCTGTAAATAGCAATTTTGAGAGAAGCTTGCGTTATACGTCACAGTCTTATAAATTCCTCGGGGATGATTGTCATTGGGGTAGTTGTCCTCCAGGGGTTATTGTCCTCGGTGGGGGGGGGGGGGGGGGGGGTTGTCGTCGAAGGGGGAGGGGTAGTTGTCCTCGGGGGTAGTTGTCCTCGAGGGTAATAATATTAATAATAATAATAATAACATTTTATTTACCCAGGGTAGCAACTTCAGTTGTGAAACTGCTCTTCCAGCAGGCCCTGCACAACATAACATAATTATTACTACCCTTCTCCAATCTAATATGCTGAGCACCTAGCTAGAAGGCAGAAGGTCCCATTGTTATAATTCTTTGGTATGACTCGGCCGGGGTTTGAACCCACGACCTTCCGTACATGAGACGGGCGCTCTAACCACTGAGCCACTAGACCCAGTAGTGTCCATGGGGGGGGGGGGGGTAATTGTCCTCGGGGGGTAGTTGTCCTCGGGGGGTAATTGTCCTCGGGGGTAATTGTCCTCGGGGGGTAATTGTCCTCAGGGGTAGTTGTCCTCGGGGGGTAGTTGTCCTCGGGGGTAGTTGTCCTCGGGGGGTAATTGTCCCCGGGGGTAGTTGTCCTCGGGGGGTAATTATCCGGGGGGTAATTTTCCGGGGGGTAATTGTCTTTGGGGGGTAATTGTCCTCGGGGGGTAATTCTCCGGGGGGTAATTTTCCGGGGGGTAATCATCCTACGGGGGTAGTTTTCCGGGGGGTAATTTTCCGGGGGGTGATTGCCCAGGGGGTAATTGTCCTGATACGCTTTCCGATAATAGGAGCCCGAGTTCGAACCCTTCCCACTGCCTTTTTTTTCCTTCAGCAAAACAACTTTTCCACAATAATATTATTGATGCTCTATACTCAGGTGTATAAATGAGGACCCGGTAGGAGATGGAAGTCCTCATGTAAAAGATCTTCTCAATGCCCATGAGCCGCTAAGGAGGATTGCTCCCCAGGGAGTTGTGATGGTACACACAATGTGTGCTGGTTTGCATTGTTTCCTATGACCGGGCTAATGATATCATTGTAAAGCGCTTATCATCCATATTAGGCGCTAGATAAATCGAAACATTACTTTTAATCATAACCTTATATAGTTATTATAGTTTTTAATATAACGGGGGGCGGGGGGGAGGGGGGAGTTAGTCATTCAAAACTATTTCTCTAGATCATGTAGATGATCTTTATCCATGCTGCTTTGATAAACTTTGCGTATTCGTATAAAGCATGAAATTAAAACATATTTATACAAATATGAAATGGTGATCTTTGGGGGGTTTCCAGATTACATGGCGTATGGTGGCTACTCATAACACAAATCCGTTATTACTCCAGATTATTGCCGAAATATCTAGTAGGATCTACGTGGCGACCTTTTCAGTTCAGCTATTTTATCACCCCCCCCCCCCCCATTGTTATGCCTTCCCATTTTCTCACCTCCCAACAGAAGTACCATTCTCTGTTCATATCTGATTAATATTCCTAAAAACCAAGGAGGAAATATAAAATGTTTTAAATCCCTTATCTAGACCTTCCCCCACCTCCTTGGTTACCCCTTGCCATCCATAAAACATTGTTATGCCCTCCCCTTCCCCCCCTTCCGATCCTAGTCCCATTCTCTGTTAATTTTTTTTTTTTTTAAACCAAGGAGGTAATACATACTGCTTTGCCATACATGACACATTGTAATGCCCTCCCCCTTCTCCCCTCCCGACACTAGTCCCATTCTCTGTTCGTATCTAATTAAAACCCTGCAACCAAGGAGGTAACATTTACACTTTATATCCCCTTATCCAGACATATCCTTCCCCCTGGCTACCCTTTGCCATCAATAAAACATTGTTGTGCCCTTCCCTTTTCTCCCCTCCTGATACTTCTAGTCCCATTCTCTGTTCATTATAATAAAAAAATAACCAAAACCAAGGAGGTAACATAACTATACTGCTTTATGTCCCGTAATCTACCCCCCCCCCCCTTGGTTACCCCTTGCCATCCATAACACATTGTTATCCCCTCTAATAAAACCCTACAACCAAGGAGGTAACATTTTGGGGGAAATCTGACACTTTACTGGCATCCCTTTAGCTTATTAATCCACAATTCTAAACGTAAATAATATGTTGACATTGGTATCATTAAACCCAAAACCAAGGAGGCAACATTGACACTTTATATCCCCTTATCCAGACATATCCCCCAGCTTGGTTTCTCTTTGTCATCCATAAAACATTGCTATGCCCTCCCCCTTCTCCCCTTCCGACACTAGTCCCATTCTCTGTTCATATCTAATTAAAACCCTGGAACCAAATAAGGTAACATTTACACGTTATATCCCCTTATCCAGACCTATCCCCCTGGCAACCCCTAGCCATCCATAACAAATTGTTATGCCTTCCTCTTTTCTCCCCTCCCGGGGAGGGGGAGGGGGGGGGGGGGGTCATTCATAACTCTTTTATCTAAATCATGTAGATATTCTTTATCCATGCTGCATGTAACTGAATACAAATCATCGAATGTTTTGAAGGCACGGATCATTTAAAACCTGTGCGTAGGCGTATAAAGAACGACATTAAAACATAACTTACGTATACACTTATGAAATATTGCTCTTTTGGGGGTTTCTAGTTTAAAGAGCGTATGGTGGCTATGCCCCACTGTCTACTTATACTGCATATCTATTACTTCAGATTACTGCCAAAATATAGGATCTACGTGGCGACCTTCCCAGCAAGGCGATGTTAGGAACATTTCTGAGCTCAAATTTCCCCGCTGGAATCCCATTGAGATTGCATTGTGGTTATTCCTTAATAACTGATACCATTCAGGGTTTCGTCGGTGTTCTTGCAACGTGCATTCTATAATCTGAACATTTCTGAGGGGGGGGGGGTAGTGAGCACTGCTTTTTTGTTTTGGTCCTTGAAAATTTGAGCGCCAGGGAGGGGGGGGGGGGGGGCATTTCCAAAGAAACGTATTTTTACACGTTTTTTTTCCCAGGCCCCCCCCCCCTCCCCTGGATCCGCCACTGGGGTATGCGCACGGTAGCTGTATATAATTATAGGTTTTCCCATCCATTTTCAAAAGATCGTCATTCAATTTCATTAGTGCACCCACTTTTTCAAGCACTCGAAAAGTTCCCCTTTGTACATAGGAAAAGTGCCCCTTTAACTTTGTAAAAATAGCCCTTTTTTACATAGGAATAGTGCCCCTCTTACCTGACAAGTGTCCCTATTAATTAGTCAAATTGACCCTTCCCCTTTTCATCTGTGATAAGTGCCCCTTTTATTTTCACACGTGCCCCCTTTTCCTTCGACAAGTTCCCATTTTCCTTTGCAAAAAGTGTCAATTTTCCATTCTAATAAGTGCCCTTCTTAATCTCTATAGTAAGTGCTTCTTTTCAGGTACGAGAAGTGCCCTTTTTCACTTTTGATAAGTGCCCCCTTCATCTTGGATAATTGCCCTATTCAAATCTGAGAGGTGCCTCTGTTACTGTGACAAGTGCCCCTTTTCCTTTGTAAGAGTTTCCCCCTTTAAATAGCTACCCCCATTTTAACTCGGATAAAGCAAATATTTTCACATGTTCCCCTTTACCTTTCTAATAAGCGCCCCCATTAAAAAAGAGCCCCTTTACCTTATCATAAATGCCCCTTTTCATCTCTGGTAAATGACCTTTTTCAGGTACGAGGAGTTACTCCTATCAACTTCAGATAAGTGCCCGCTTCACTTCCGATAAATGCCCCTTTAAAATCTGATCGGTGCCCATTTTCTTTCAACAAAATAATGCACATTTTCCTTTATTAAAAGTGCCCCTTTTTTATTCACATAAGTGCCCCTTTTTATATCTGGTCTTTGCCCATTTTCAGGTGCGATAAGTGCCTCTTTTCACCTTTGATAATTTCCTTTTTACCAATGATACGTGCCCCTTTTCCTTTCTAATAAGGGACCTATCCCCTTTTCATAAATACCCTTTTCACCTTAAATGCCCCTATCAAAATCTGATGGGGGCCCTTTTTCCGTCGACAAATGCCAATTTTCCTATTCTCATGAATGACTTTTTCATCCCTGGTGAGTGCCTCCTATTGAAGTTGTAAGAAATGCCCTATTTTCACCTCTGATAATTATTTTGTTGTACTGACACATGCTCTTTTTCTAGAAAGTGCCCTTTTTTCTTGGTGCCCCCCCCCCCCACTTTGGAAGTCGCTCGGCCGTCCCTGCCCTTCGACCATAATAGCTTGGGCTTGATAGGGTATATTTATATACACCGGTTATGGGGACATATATATATACCGGGCTATGGGGACATTGATATATACCGGGCTATGGGGACATTGATATATACCGGGCTATGGGGATATATACCGGGCTACGGGGACAAATGTCCGTGCACCACGGTCTGGTACAGACAGACTAATTTTGTTTTTATTTGAATGTATTTCGTATTTCAAATGATATATAATGATATATAGTTTCGCCTCGAATAGCTTTACATATCCTACGTTGAGATTGCTTTAATAACCCACGGCAAGTCCAAGTCCCCGTAACGCGGTCTCATACACAAGTCCCCATAGAACTAGTTTTATATGTATGGGTATATATATATATATATATATATAATGTAGAGAGAGAGGGAGAGAGAGAGAAATATAATGGGTGAGTGGTGTGTGGGGGCGGTGTTTTTGTGTCTGTGTCTGTGATATAGAGAAGCAGGGAGACAGTTGCAGAGAATTACCGCAATAGAAAGAAAGAGAGGGAGAGAGAAAGAGAGAGAGAGAGAAAAGGAATGAGAAGAGAAGAGAGACAAAGGATTAGTGCTTCAATTGTGTGTGTTTTGGGGGTAAATATTATGCTTACATCATTTTGAGTTATGCGGATTCACCTGCAGATACCCCAAAGAGCACCATGACATGCACCATGCATCATATACACACAGTCTTTCTTTGTTTCTTCATTATACTGGTAAGGTCTAGTTTGAGTTACCAGCATTTATTTCTGGTAAGCTATATTTTGTTTTCACGAATATTTATCTATATCATTAGCATCAACCTAGTTCTTTGTTAATAATTTCCACAGATTATTCCATCCTTATTCATTATCATTCTCTCTTCACATGCTCATTTTTTTTTCTCTGCGACTATACTTACCATACACTTGTATATGCTTGTATATCATTATATCATTACATATACCTTGTTCAGTTATGGGTGTGTGGGTGTGTGTGTGTACTGTATGTACATAATATACGCACTATCATTCTCTCATATTAACTTCTCGAAGTATCGTCTTTATTTGAAGAGCCATTAAAGGGCGAAATATTGTTTAACTACATCGTGTCTTCCAATGACCTGCTTTTCGCCCCCACCCCCCCCCCCCGGCAGGGGCGTCGCCAAAGGGGGAGTGTGGGGGTGCGACACCCCCCCCCCACCCGTCAGGATCTTGTCGGTAAAATTGCGCTGCCGTCGGGAAAAAAGAGAAAAGGGGGAGGGAATAAAGAGAGGGAAAGTGGAAAGAAAAGAAAAAGGAAAAGGAAAAGAGAAGAAAGAAAGGAAAAGAAAGGAAAGAAAGGAAGAAAGGAAAAGAAAGAAAAGAAAAGAAATGAAAGAAAGAAAAAAAAAGATAAAGAGGGAGGAGAGGAAAGAAAGGAAGAGAAAGAAAAGTGGAAAAAAAAGAGTAATTAGGAAACAAAAGAAACGGGGGTGAAAGAGAGGAGAGAGAGGAGAGGTAAGAGCCTGAGAGAGGAGGAGTGGGAGTAAAAGAGAGAAGGGGGTTGTTGGGTGGAGTCGTCTTGTCGAGGGAGCAAGAAAGATACGGGTAAATATGTTTCTATGTCGGGTCAGCTGTGTCGGTATTCTTGCTCGATCCTCGTGTACTATTTCAATGCAGAAGTTTGAAGTCGGTGAGATGTATATTGTCGGTCGGCCGACAAGTTTTTTTCCCTACAAACTGTGACTTTTTATCCGCTGTGACGACTTCGGGAGTGACTACAACTACAATACTTGTATTTCTCGAAGTTTCACTTTCCTATTATATCAGCTAAAGAAATCAGAGGTTTAAAATTTTCGGGGAAATTAAATTCAAACAAGGTTTAAGAGTCAACAACGTACGACGAATCGTCTTCCTTTTTCTATAATTGTGATGAAACGCCCCAAAAAAAATCCGCGCTTTGCGCGGAAGGGGAAAACTTCATTTAGACGTGTCGAGAACGGTACAACGAATCGTCTTCTTTCTCTAATATTTTAAGGAAACGTCAAAGCTTCCGCACTTCGCGCTAAGGGGGAAAGCTTTATTCAGACAAGGATTAAGAGTCGAGCACGGTTCAACGAATCGCCTACTTTCTCAAATAATTTAAGGAAACGTCAAAACCTCCGCGCGGAAGGGGGACAACTGAATTCAGATAAGAATTAAGAGTCGAAAACAGTACACCAAAAATGGCTTATTAAGAGTCGAAAACGGTACAAACGAATCGTCTTCTTTCTCGAATAATTTAATGAAACGTCAAAGCCTCCGCGCTTCGCGCGAGAGGGGGAAACTGAATTCAGTTGAATAGGGAGTAATAAGAGTCGAAAACGGTACGACGAATCGTCTTCCTTTCTCTGTAATGAAACGGCAAAATTTCCGCGCTTCGCGCGGAGGGGGAAGCTTCATTCAGACAAGGATTTTGAGTCAAGCAAGGTTCAACGAATCGTCTAATTTCTTTATATGAAACGCCAAAACTGGGGGAGAAACTGAATTTAGACAAGGATTTGCAGTAGAGAACGGTACAGCAAATCGTCTTCTTTTCCTAATAATTTAGAGACCTATCACCCACACCCCCTAATGAGCGCTCTTTAGGTGATTCGCTCGCTCACTACCGCCCTCCCTAAAATAAGATCCTAGCTCCGCGCCTGCATTAAAATATATCAGCTATGATCTTGACTAAGTTGACGAAATAATTCGTATATTTATGTCGTCGAGGAAAATGACCATTTGCGCATATGCAAGTACTATAGATAGTCCATAGGAAAAACAATTTAGCCTTCGGCCCCGGGTTTATAGGGTTAAATTTGTATATATTGGACATTTAATTTTGTCGGTAATTGGTCGCTGGTTTTGTCGGTTATCGTTGGCCTCTTCACCCCCCCCCCCCCCCCCCCCCCCCCCCCCCCACTGAAAAAGGTCTAGCGACGCCCCTGCCACCCGGCCGCGTGTAATTTGATTTGATTTATTGATATTCCGTTTGGATTGAATAGATAATTGGAATTACGAATCTCTACTGAATTAGATGTACTTGAAACAAATCTGACTGAATAAAGAGTACATTAATGTTCACACAATGTGTTTGTCAACACTGAATTCGCTAAAAGTTGGTCTACATCTACCTAGGATCTACATTGGGCTTTTCAACGATGCATAATCCTAATTTTCATATTTAAAAACAAAATTGAAATGGGAATTTAGATTTCACGTAGAATAAGACCCAGGCAATGCACATCATTATTTATGATAAACTTTAAAACAACATCTACATAACAGAAGTCATGAATTAAACTACACGGCTATTCTGAACCATTCTGAACAATTTAATGCTGCGTGTAGCACTCTCGAGAAGTGAAATATAAACGTACTGTTCAGCTCAATAGTGTTTGGTTCGGTCTGGCGTCGGGCTCGTTGGTGTGACTTGGGTGTGTATCTTTAAACATCAGTCACACTGCTAGATCGACTTCCAACCAACCGATTCTGGGCCATTCAGGTCAATATATCATTTTAGTTCAATCTTGTGTCTGTCTCGTCAATGTGACTGGGGTAATCTACCTGTAAACCCGGGTCTGTGCTCTTTCAACGTGATGATATGTTGTTTGTATAAATGTATTTGATTATAAATTTGTCAGCGATGTATTCGTCATAATAATTCAGGATAATGTTATCTTACTTTTTGTATGAAGTTTTTAACATTAAATGATGACTTGCTCATTCTTAGATTTAATGATGACAATTCTGTATGCAAACACTGAGTATTTCCAAAACTAAAATGTTCTTCATTCAAATTATTCACGTAGCTTTATAGGCATTATCAGGTAACTTTTATAATAATAATAATAATATTTAATTTTTATATAGCGCTTAATACAAATGTCTCTAAGCGCTTTACAAATCCAGTGTCACGATTGTCAACTTCATTGTAAAGTATACCGAGAGAGACTTCGTATTATGAAAGTTCAAGTTATCATAATCATTATTCTTGTAGAAATAAATTCCTGAAGAACGGTGTTAGAGCTTGATTTTAGTACAATTTTTATCTCTGAAAACCAACACTTAACGTGAAATCATCAGCTTGCAGTGGATTAAATTAATATAGATATATAAAACTTTTCTGGATTCGATGCTCAGGAAAGTAAAGGTTCAGTGTTCTGTGAGTGTGTCTATGCATGTGTGCGCGGGTGTGTGTGTATGAAGGGAGGGACTATCATGCATATTCCTAGTCATAAACGTTACACAATGTAATATTTACTCCTTCTTTCTTATAATATTCATTACATCGGAATACATAATCGTACATTTTTGCCTTTTGCCAATAAAGACTTTTCTTCTTCTATAACTAGGGGCCTACAGGGGTTGGTAAATTAAAATTTACCTTTGAAAAAGCCGTTGCGAAATATCTGACAATTGCAAAATATTAAAATTATAAAAAGAAAACAACTATTGAAACCAACAAAACTACTGACCTGAAAATCGGATGAGCTTATCAAAGAAACATGGAATGTTATTGTTATTATGACCTTGATAAAATAGTAGCTTCGCGTCAAAATCCGATTATCTTTCATTCATTGTACAGCACATGTCAAAGTCCGACAGTGGCAGCACATATTGGTGTCAGCTGTTGACGCTTGTACAAGAGCTCCCGAGTTTGATATTTGCCATTAAATCCTTCTGATCCTTGGCCTACATATTTTTCCCACATTTGTTCCTCTTAGCCAAAGCATGTTAAATGCGTGCATAGAATATTGGGGTAATAATGATTGCAGGAACCGCCGTAGAACCCGCATCAATACCGGTTTTGGCTACGCTGGGAAAACAAATCGAAATTTATATTATTTATAGATTTGTCTGCGGCCTAGTGTCACGTTGATTGTTTAACCCAATATGTAAATTAAATGTATTATTGCATGTTTGATAGATTTGATTTATCGCATGATAAAAGTTTTCCTAGTGTCAAGAAATAAAAAAAAACCTATATGAGATAAATTGTGGTTTGATATTGACTTAAGAATAACATGCAAAAGGAAATACCGTTTCTTTAAAAAAAAAAGTTTATGTGAAGTTCTTAATTCTTTTCGCAACGAACGCTTCTATAAATCATTTAGAAATAAATATGTTATAATGAAGTAAAAGAAAACTTAAAGTTTCTAAGAGCACAATCATATATGAGTCAAACATGGAAATTAATCAACACCATCGTGAAAAACCGATTCAAAGGAGTATTGGGAATGTTATTGAAAATGATCGTTTATTATCTAATCATACTGATCTCGCTCATAAATTTGATCATTTTCTTTATGAACTTTCGCTTTTCATTGGTGCATATCGTAAGAGAATTATAAATCTGCCTTCTTCTTGCCAATTAATCCCAATTTAGATGAAATTGATGTATCGGTAATTCAACGAGTTATTTGTATCCTACATAGTAAGTGGATCATTTGAAAATATTGAATTATAGCATTATTTCTGTGCTTTTAGTATGTTGAAGATTTACAAGATTCGTCTTTACCAACGACCTAAATATCGAATTATATATTGAAATCAATGCAATGTTACATCTTATTGCCAGCATCGATTCCATTCTCGGTATTCTACATCGCCTGCAATAGTTTATCTTTTATATCAAGTTAGTAAAACAATACACGACAAGTAAAGTTTAGTAGGCCTGTTCCTGACTTAGTCAGATACTTGAAATAATTTCATTCTCTTCCATTCCATTCCTCTGACAAATGCTGTATTAAAGCCTATCTGCACTAGTTTGGTCAGGAGGGATTAGACCTCCATGCTTGGTCACTGACAGGTGGTTACAAATGGACCATGGGGATCAACGGGTACCGATTAGGGATTGTTTGCTATATAGAGGGCGCAAGTTGCTACAAGTAGTGCAGTCCCACTTTAATGCCCAGTTTTCTTCTTATATACAAAGGGCTTATAAGTTGTAATTACTTAAAGTTACATATCAAATGCAGCCTTATCATAAATGTCTTCACAAGTCTTTTTGTCTTTAAAAACAAATATTGAATACATTATGATCAGGTTTTTCCCCACCACTTTTGTATTCTTGGATTTTGAATTGCTTTGGCTTCTCTGTATTAATATATATATTTTTTTCTTTATAAATTATGTTGTAACAACCCCTTTTTTCCAGTGGCAGAACTGATGAGGCTCTTGTCTTTTATAAGCTGTTTCCTCATTGCTGTTGTGTACATGTAATTTGTATTAATGGATTAAATAAATGTGAACTTGAACTTTTTTTTTTTCAAATTTTTATTTAAACAACTAGATTTTCTCCAAGGAAGAACACCCATCGCTATGTCTCTACTTCCTAATGTGTATGGATTAAATAAATGTGAACTTGAACTTTTTTTTTCTCGGTATTCTACATCGCCTGCAATAGTTTATCTTTTATATCAAGTTAGTAAAACAATACACGACAAGTAAAGTTTAGTAGGCCTGTTCCTGATTTAGTCAGATACTTGAAATAATTTCATTCTCTTCCATTCCATTCCTCTGACAAATGCTGTATTAAAGCCTATCTGCACTAGTTTGGTCAGGAGGGATTAGACCTCCATGCTTGGTCACTGACAGGTGGTTACAAATGGACCATGGGGATCAACGGGTACCGATTAGGGATTGTTTGCTATATAGAGGGCGCAAGTTGCTACAAGTAGTGCAGTCCCACTTTAATGCCCAATTTTCTTCTTATATACAAAGGGCTTATAAGTTGTAATTACTTAAAGTTACATATCAAATGCAGCCTTATCATAAATGTCTTCACAAGTCTTTTTGTCTTTAAAAACAAATATTGAATACATTATGATCAGGTTTTTCCCCACCACCTTTGTATTCTTGGATTTTGAATTGCTTTGGCTTCTCTGTATTAATATATATATTTTTTTCTTTATAAATTATGTTGTAACAACCCCTTTTTTCCAGTGGCAGAACGGATGAGGCTCTTGTCTTTTATAAGCTGTTTCCTCATTGCTGTTGTGTACATGTAATTTGTATTAATGGATTAAATAAATGTGAACTTGAACTTTTTTTTTCTTTAAATTTTTATTTAAACAACTAGATTTTCTCCAAGGAAGAACACCCATCGCTATGTCTCTACTTCCTAATGTGTATTTTATTGCCAGTGAACAACCACTGGACTTACGGGAACCATTCCACCTACATTTTTAATACAAGATACAAATTATAAACACCCAGTAAAGTGCTCTGTTTCTCGTTGGTTACTTAGTTACATATGTCGTATCTATGTTATCATTCTTTGTACAGATTTAAGGAAACCAAAGGCAAATCGATTACTGGTAAGCGTTCATCGGCTAACTTGAAGATGGCAAGCAATACCCATGCCAATGCTTTCATGCGGGAGAAGGAAAATCTGGGACTGATTTTTGACAAAATGGTCCGACTCATCAAAAATATTTTGGGCGGTGTAATGCCTTGTCTGAAAAGAGTTGGTAAGTTAATATCAGTGTAATAGGCTCTGTTTTGCTGTAGTCCTGCGTGTTAAACAGGAACCATACACTCTATTTATGCACGTTCTTGGTACCTATAAATTGCGTCCTTCGGATATTTCTAGAACACCTGCCCCCTGGAATCCACCCCTGATAACCAACCACAGTCAATTAACCCCTAGGACAACTACCCGAGAGGGCAACCACCCTCTAGAACGACTACCCCCTGAAGCAACCCCCGGACACCTACCCCATGGACATCCACCACCGGATAACCACCTCAGTCAACTACCCCCTAGGACAACTACCCCCTAGGACAACTAACCCCTATAGGACAACTACCCCCTGGGACAACTACCCCCTAGGACAACTACTCCCTAGGGCATCCACCTTCTAGAACGACTATCCTCTGGGATAACTACTCCTTGGACACCTACCCCATGGACATCCACCCCAGTCAACTACCCCCTAGGACAACTCCCCTAGGACAACTAACCCTTGGCCAACCGCCCTCTAGGGCGACTACCCCCGGGACAACTACCTCGGAAATCTACCCCCAGACAACTAGCCCCTACGACAACCATCCTCTAGGATAACTACCCCGCGTAAACTATCCTAGGGAGTAGTTGTCTGGGGGTAGTTGTCCGGGGTAGTTGTCCTAGGGGTAGTTGTCTGGGGGCAGTTGACCGGTGGGTAATTGTCCTGGGGGTAGTTGTCCTAGGGGGAAGTTTTGTCAGGGGGTAGTTGTCTGGTGGAAGTTGTCCGGGGCAGATGTCCTTGGGGGTAGTCGTCCTAGAGGGTGGTTGCCCTAGGGGATAGGTGTCCTAGGGTTAGTTGTCCTTGGGGGTAGTTGACTGGGGGTTGTTATCCGGGGGTTGGATGTCCAGGGGTTGGATGTACAGGGGGTAGGTGTCCGAATACGCCTCTGGATACAACATTGCAGTGTAACATACATATAATTGTACTGCAAATATTTCGTTATAAGTATTGTATTTGGGTTTGCGTTTTATATTTTGTTGCATTATTTGTAATTATTCTATTTGCTTCAGAATTGCATCGTAATATAAGTTCTGAATCCTGCTCTAATCTTTAAGGTTGTAAAATCCGAAGCACCTCCCGGAACTCCAACCCAAATAGATAACTACTCTACAAGAAAGCGTACACATAAGAGAGGCAAACTAATGAAAGTTTCAATTAAATTTGACTATATAAAAGAAAGTTATACATTTTTGAAAGTTGTAATCACTATACGTATGGGAAGCTCAAATTGGCTGAAGCGGTAATGATAATGTAATGTAGTGCTGGACTACTTTCTAATCTGTTCCAACACTAGATATAAAATAGCTAAAATTGTTTTTTATTTATTATTATTATTATTTTTTTTTTAAATACAATTCATGGCTCAGCAGGCTCTATTATTTTCAGAGGACCTATATTAATATGCTATCTATAATATATTTTGATTAATGTTCCAAGGAAGAAGGAACTTACGAGAAAAAACAGAAATTAATGATATTTTTTGTACACGGCAAATGGGAGAGTTATCCTCGTCTTACGTCATAATCCACTGACCAAACAACCCATATGAGATTCGTATAGACTTAGTGATCACTTATTTCAAACATTCACAACTTCTTAACTATCTGTCCGATTCAATTCAAACTGTTTCCATTCTGTTTCTTTTATTTTTCTGCTTTCATACAAATCAACTTATCACAAGATTTGGATTGCTTTGTAGCTCTCATGACTTTTATGAAATAAATAAACTTTCTTCCTACTGGGTACTTATTTGCCTCACCTGAGAGGAAAGTGGGAAATACAGATTTGTCTGGATTTGTAAGGTTCTTAATGAATAATAGCCATAAACAACAGTGTGACTGGGTGTAAAGTGTGTTACGTAATTTTTTTTACACGATGTGATGTGATCATTGTCTATGATAATGCACATTTGATTATCACTTTGCTCTTTCCTACTGCGTCAGCAGAGAATGAAAGGGGTATGTCACATTTGTATATTCCCCGCGCAGGTTTGCCAAGTGAACAAGCTCTATCTGTATACGAGAGTCTTCACACGAACCATGGTAAAATTGAATCCCTAAAGACCACTCTGACCAGGAAGAAGATGAAAGTCACCTTCTTTGGACCGTAAGACATTGTCATATTTTATCGTAAATACGTACATGAAACCTAGTACTTATACGTAAAACAGGTACACATTTAATAAAGCCCATACATACTTACGCCAATAGGGGATTGAAGTCTATTGCATGAATGTCAAATTTCTTCTTTCCAAATGCCCCAATATGAGGTGTATGTATTATACACTGTATTCATCATTCATATATTCTTGTTCATTGATTGGTTATAAGTGTGTCACATGATAAAAAGTAAACAATTGTTTTTTGCAAAGAGTACTATCCATCTCCCAAAGTCGTAAATAAATTAGTACCCACATTAATTAAATGTTATACATTTTGTTAAAATCGTCAAATGTTGAAATGTTACATATTTGTTGACAAAAAGTAAATTTAAAATGCTTAAAATGAAAACAAAAACTTTTTGCCTATAATTAACATGCTTATCTCGATCATAACAACATGCGTGTAGCCCTAATTACCTGAGGCAATTTTATAGCAGCTACTAATAATGCGGTTCAGATGAAGAATAACGTCCCCGAGGCGCGATAGAATTCCCTCATATTTGTTACGGAATGGGCGATGATAAATTATCTCAAAATCAATTGGTTCAATATAACCAAAAGGCAAAAGCCTTACTTTTTTAACTAGTGCAAAGATACTGAAGTTGTATTCACTTACATGTACAGTAGTACGTGGATCTATTTAATTTTGAAATGGATTTTACAGAACTAGCAGCGGGAAAAGTACGGTCATCAACGCCATCTTGGGGAAAGATTTACTAGCGTGTGGCATGGGGCAAATCACTAGCTGTTTTCTCACCATCGAGCAAACAGACGACAACAGCACGGTACATGGTCGCCGCAGCTCGGCTTTGGATTCCGAGTCGGATTCGCACTTTATAATCAGGAGTCTGGGTGGTCAATTGTCAAGCGATGTCAAGGCAAGGGTGGCACCCCGAAAGGAAAATGTCAAATGTCCTCTTGAAGTAGAAGTAAGTTACATTATTACTTTATTCGTCAACTATTTTATGTTTTAGGCTGATAATACGTTTATCTGCCTTTAAATCTTACAGAATGACAATTACCACAACTTGATACTACAGTGCGTCCCAGAAAAAACGAAACCGAGAAGTATCGAAGTTCTATCATAACTTAATCACAACTATAATTAATGAATTATACATGTTTGGAAAGCTTAGAGTCTCCTCTTTCATGTGATGCTACTCAGATAATGCATATTTCACGCATGAGTGATTAAAAGCAATTTGAAGGGAGGAAACCAAAAAGACATTTGGCGGGCGGTATCTGAATTTCGAGGAAAAATTCACATTTCTAGAAAGTTGAGTTTCTGCCCTTTCATATGACACCTCAATCAGGAAAAATGAGCGAGGAATAACAAAGTTCTGTTTGTTTAAAGTAGTGCTTGCATTTCCATAATTGTATTAAACGAATTCGTTTTCACTAGCTGCCTGCCGTATCAATAAACGAAATTAACAAAAGACTTAACTCTGTTTCGTTGATAATCAACTGTAGACGAGAGTCTTCATGCTTGGCTGATTGTCAACGAAACGGAGTTAAGTCTTTTGTCAATTCTGCTTTTTGCTACGGCAGGCAGCCAGTGAAAACGAATTCGTTTGTTAAAATTATGAAAATGTAAGGGCTACTTTAAAACAAACAGAGTGAAAGAAGAGACTCTAAGCTTTCCAAATATGTATCATTCATTAATTATGGTTGTGCTTAAGTTATGATAAAAAAATCGATACTTCTCGGTTTCGTTTTTTCTGGGACGCACTGTATAGTGTATTTTTTCAAACATATCCTGCTTACAACCAGAATGAATTGATAAAGATTGCACTAAAAAGGCGATGAGTCAATATGGATGAAACGCTTCATCACCACAATGTTACCACAATATTACCACATGTTGCAGCAATCTTTCTTGATCTAACATAGAGCAGTTTAGAAGTTGTATTGCTAAATTGTCGCAAAAAATATGTAATTTCCCTATTGCCATTAGACGTGTTGGATATAGTTGCTAATGGACCACTTGTCGACAATAATAGCAAAACAATAGCAATTAGTTATAAGTTATTATTTAGATCAGAAAGTTGACGTCGCTCTTGAGTTTTTATGAAGCCAATTACATATTTAATAACACGAACATGCGTTGACAGGGTTTTTCCATTTTATGAATAAGAAAAAGGTATATGGCAGATTTTTGTTTTCTTTCTTGTTGGATATTAATTTTTTAGATTCTTCATAATCTGTCGGATGCCAGTGCATCGGATACATCACTCGATGTATCCTTTAATATTGAGGTCTTTCTTGCAAGTTATGATCACAGATGTCCGTTGCTTTCCCAATATCTCCAAATTGTGGACTGGTATGTATTTTGTTAAGTTTTTTCTTCGCTGGAGTGAGATCAGGTTATAAATCTTGCCATGCATTGTTGACCATCGACAACTAGAATTTTGGTTTTTATGTTATCATAATAATTTGAGCGAAAAATAAACGTTACTTAACAGAGATGCGTGATCATATGAAAGCCGTCAACAATTCATTTGACTAAGCCCTTTGCCTCTATTTTACATACATGCTAATGTATATGTTTATACGTCTACATGTTTATATACACCTTAAAGCATCATTAGACGGACATATGTAGTGACGAAATGAATCAGGTCATTAGTAGGACATTTGCGTGTCCTGTTAAAGATTGAACAATATAATTAATGCCCTCTACGTACGTTTGCAGGCAGAGGAAACTTTAAGGCCTCCCAAGAAATAATAGGTTTAATCATTAGTCATTATTTTAATTAGTTTTATGGTTCTGAATTTAGGGTTAGGTTAAGGGTAATATACCAGTTTTGTATGCTGCCCGGTTAATGTACCATTTAGGGTTTTATATATATGTCCTGTTAATACAACATGTAGGGATATATATATTGTCATATATATCGCTGAAGAACAAAAACCGGTAGTGATGGATGTAAAATAAATAGTAAAATAAAATATAAGAATAAGAAGTACGTATGGAATGCAACTTTTGGAAAGGAAGGTTCAATTTATACAAAATCTCGATTTTTAAATGATTGACTTTATGAGGAAATGTCCGATATTTTAACCGTGTTAGGGCCTAATCAGGGGGCACTTTATTTTGACGCTTTAGAAACGAGTTTGAGTTAATAGATCACAGATCACAGCTGCGGAAGGAGACGTCTAGCTATTTTAATAATGGTGTAAACAGTCAGTAAAGTTCACCTGTTTGATGTAAAGTTTACGCCACTGATTTTGTTAGTAGAAAAGGTAAGTTACCCCCTCCTCACCCCCTTCTTTTAATTCGCATACATAGTACCACTTCAGGAGCGATCGTTAATGTCCAATTTATAAGTGCATAATTGTAATAATTCATCTTGTTACAAGTCTAAAAGCCTTCGATCTTTACAATTTTATTCTTTACAGTCCTGGAGTTGGCTCCTGTCAAGAACTTGGTGATCGTGTGAAATACTTCTGTGGCGATGCCGATGTACATGTTCTGATTGTAAACTCAGAATCAGGCATAACAACAGAGGTATGAATGAATCTAAATAGCTCTCCAGTCAAAACCCCTCTTTCAATGGGTTCTACGACAAATGTTCCACCCACATTCAACTTTAACCCTTAGACCAGAACTATAACTTTACCTAACCTTTACCTAAAATCCAATAAGAACCCTAATTTGTTTAAATCTTTGGAGAACCCGAGAAAATTTTCTGATAATCGGTTTGGTTTTTATTCGTATCCACTCTGAAACAGGACAAAGAGCACTTCCTCAAAGTTAAAGAGCGTCTGCCAAATCCTGACATCATAATAGGTTTCACGAAGTGGGACCGTTCAGCAAACCAGAAACCACAACAAAATAAGAGGGTTCGTATTCAACTAGGAATGCATTATTATGATAACATAAAAATAAAAGGGAAGTCCACCTGATATAGTTGATTTTGATACCAGCATAACAATTAGAGAAACGGATTAGTGAAAGTCTGAGCAAAAGTTGATTACAAATAAGTCATGAATTTTTAAGTTGTCATCAATGGAACCCGGCGAAATTGGCGATTTTTTTACCGATAGAGTTGAGGATTTGTGTTTGATTTGATTGCAACTTCAAAACTTCGGAAACAGCTGATGTTAATCGGATTATCCTAAACTTTCACCGCTCTGTTTCTATAATTTTTTCCTGCTTTTAAAATCAATTTATTTCCATGGAAAATCCCCTTTGATTATTGTGTAGCATTACATGAGAAAATATACCATTGTCAATTAAACTTTGTAGATTACATTGTTGCAGTATCGTCTATTGTTTGGGCGACTTTCAGAAGGAATTCAGAGAATCCTGTGAAGATATGAATATCTCTTTGTAGAATCTACTTTTTAACAAGTTACAACGACGGCGCAGTTTATATAGAAGATGTGCGTGAGGGTGTAAGCGTGTGTGTTTGTGTGTAAGGGAGGTTAAGTGGAAACATACATGAGTGAGAACATACAATGACAATGACAATGACAATTTATTCTCATGTCACCACATTGGGGTATTGGAGAAGTTTATAATCAGTTTGAGTTTGTCAATTTACCACTGTAAAACATACAATACAAATCGACTTTAATGTTAATCAATACAAAATAACACTATCGACAACAATGAGACAAATTATGATGATAATGATAATGATAATAATAATAACAATATGGATAATGATAATTATAATAATTAGAAACAAAACGATAATAATAATTACCACAATAATTAATGACGAAATAAAAAGAGAACTTAATATAAAGTTAATATTGAACTCAAAACATGTTTGGTTGCACATACTTAAATCAACGAAAACGAAGCATTATTGTTCGACCGAATTTTATTAAGTTTACGCGTGTCTGTACATTATTGGAGTTAAAAGGCTGATCAATTTCCAATGTTCCAATTTTCTGTTTGAACGAAAGGCAGGGCATACAAACAAGTAATGAGTATGTGTGTTTGTGCGTGTGCGTTACTTCAAGAACGTGACTTCCTTTTTTGATCCGATTTAAGTGTCTCGTCCTGGATGGTTCTGATTCAGCACACACATATAAATTCGAAAATGCTCTTTCGGTTACGTTACTATGACATAAAGTGTATCACATACATTTCCAGTTGATTCAACAACATCTCTCGGTGGCCTTTGAGCTGTTAAAATCAACCGGTAGTGTCTCCAACATGGAACAGGCGAGGGAGATGTGCTTCTTCATATCGGGCCAAGAGGCTCTAGACAATGCTCTCGGTGAACAAGGTGATGCTTTCTTTCATATACAAATTAAATTGTACTCTAAAACTATTTTGCACTTTGGTATTTAGAAGGTTTTAGTATGCTAACAGACAACAAAATTTACAATTTTGTAAAGGCCCGAGGGGGCTATGTTGAATTGCTGATATCACAATTTCTCTCTCTGTGAGTATTTCGTCATAATGAGTAGTAGTAAGATCATATGCGGGGGCCGTTAATGTGTGAGACTGTGAGCTGTTGTTTCATTATCATCCCTTTTTCACTTTCCATTTGCGAAATTAGGATAACTGTCTAGAATCTAGATACATTCAATTTCGTAAGTATGAGGTAACTGAGTGCTGGGTTAGTATATTCAACTACAATTACATACTTGCATTATAGTCACATAGAGTTATAACATGGTCAGAGTGGCCACCTTCCTTATCGGCTTACGAAGATAATGCGAAGGAAACAAGAAGCTGCCTGATTGTCTTCGGAAAGCAACATAACTATGTGAAGCCCTCGCAAAGCCATCGTGTAGCCAACGTACTATAGTACGATGAGATCCAGATGGGACTACGGTGTCGGCGAAGACAGCCGAAGTTAAGTAGCTCAAGCGTTTTCCATGTGTCATGGTAAACGTGGACATATAAAAAGCCAGCCTCATAGCCAGAGGCTTTTTCAAGTACCCCCAAAGTGCCCCCTCTTACATAGAAATAGTGTGCCTATAACTTCGTAAGAAGTGCCCTTTTTACATAGGAAAGGGCCCATTCACCTTCAAAAGTGCCCCTATTACTTTTCTCCCAATGATAAGGGCCCCTTTAATTTTGACACGTGCCCATTTTCCTTCGACAAGTCCCCATTTTACTTTTGATAAGTGCCCCCTTCACCTCTGATAATAACCCTAATCAAATTTGAGAGGTGTCCCTTTTACTTTGACAAGTGCCTCTTTTCCTTTGTAGGAAGTTCCTCTTCCCCTTTTAATATCTACCCATAATAACTCGGATAAGCGCACCTTTTATTTTCACGTGTGCCCCTTTTCCAATCTAATAAGTGCCCCTTTCCCTTATGATAAGTGTCCCCATGAAAACAAAAGAGCTCCTTCCCTTCTCATAAATGCCCCCTTTTCACTTATTAAAAGTGTTCCTTTTCATTCTCATAAGTACCCCTTTTCATATCTGCTTAGTGCCTCTTTTCAGGAGCGATAAATTCCCCTTTACACCACTGACAATTTACTTTTTAACAATGATACTTGCCCCTTTTCAATTATAATAAGGGACCTATCCCCATTTCATGAATGTCCATTTAAAACTATTATGAATGCCTCTATGAAAATATGATGGGTGCCCCGATTCCGTCGACAAATGCCCATTTACCAGTTTCATAAGTGCCTTTTTTAATCCCTGGTGAGTGCCTCTTTTCAGGTATAAGAAATAGGTGTTTTAACTTTTTCGATAAGTGTCCCCATTTCTTCTCTTTCTAAAACGTGCCCCTAATTTAAAGTGAGTGAGAGCAATTTCCCCCAAAGCTCGCTCGCTACACTCGCTCGCATTCATAGATGATATAATTATGTCACTTTTTAGTTTTCCGTTTTGAGAATGTAATTTTAGGCACTGCGACCTCACAAATCTTTAAAATTGTCCTCGCTCGCATATGAATATTCAGACCATCACACCCAACAGCAAAGTATGATGCTTAAACAATTTGTTTTATGATGTATATACAGAAATATATATTGAAAGCATCCCAGTTAATGTAACCACAAGGGTATATACCAATGTCTAACAAATTGTATATTTTAGCTTTGAGATTTCCCTTTGTAGGAGCCCTTTTTTTGTTGGTCCCGTCCCCCACTTTAGAAATCGCTCCTACGCCCCTGCTCTGAGCATCATTAATATCCGATCAGCAATTGAATTTCCCACCGTCGGTCTAATGTCTTATACCATCGGGAGGTCACGTGAGGCCTTCATGACTTAGTTGGAATGCATCGTACTCTCAATACGACGTCGTGTAGCCATAGTGTGGCCTTCGTGTGACCTGCCGGTGTGGTTCGGGCGCCATCGTGTGACCTTCTGTACGCATCGTACTTCCTTCCGCTGTTGATTGGCTGTTGACCAAGGTCGGGGCCATCTTCGTGTGAAATCAAAAATGACATATTCTTGTGTCCATCTGGCGTGAACTTCGGGACAGTGTGATCCGGGCATATACGATAGCAAGTGCGATAGCTAGCTCGATATACAATTATGTTAACTCTCGCTGCGCCCTGTGTTGATTGTAGTAATTAGCGAAATGGAAAGCTAGTCGTAAGCGCGCGGGGTAATTATGCAACATACTGCTGCTCGTCGATCACGATTCACAAATGTATTTTATTTGTTTTGGAGCTGAGCCAAGGGGGCGACTCTGAACCAGGCGGGCCGGAAGCAGTTTGAGATGGGGGGGGGGGGGGGATTCCAAGGGGCTCACCTTCCAGGGGCAGTGGCGTAATGAGCACAAACTTTTTTTTTGGGGGGGGGGGGGGCAGAAGAAAAATCTGCATCTTTTGATGTGATGAGCATAGCAAAATATGGCATTGCTTACTAGTGAATTACTCCGGGAGTAAGGATGCTGAACATTAATCCTCAAGTAGACTACGACCCTATGAAATCAAGTATTTAGGATTAGGAGGTGGAATTGCTAACTGACATGTTAGGTGACAACTGACTGTAGTGAATCACTTCATCAGGTAACGACGTAAAATATTTTTTCCTCATGCTCTTATTTGTTAACTGTTTATGGTGTCTTTAGATATTCCCAATTGAGGGAATGGTGTGAACGAAAAAGATAAACAAACACAATGTTCTTTTCTTTTATACAGTGAAATATGTTAAGGGTCAACAAGAGAGGGAGCAAGCGTTTCACGACTTCGTGAGAAAGATCAAGGTATGAAAAGTCAAATCGTTCAATCGAGTACATACATTAAACAAAATATATATTCCTTTATTATCAACGCAATTATCTATGATTTCGAGACATCTAACGAAGACAGTTTTTATCAAGACTACACTCATAACATGACGGGACGAATTCGATCCCAAACCAAAAGTTTATCGAGCCTACTTGAGTCTTAATGAATTTAATAATATTATCTATGATTTCGAGACATCTAACGAAGACAGTTTTTATCAAGACTACACTCATAACATGACGGGACGAATTCGATCCCAAACCAAAAGTTTATCGAGCCTACTTGAGTCTTAATGAATTTAATCGATCTACCCAAAAGTACCTGCTAGGTCGGTGCACGTGGCTGTCTGTCTGTTGCTTGTTGCATTTTTTTTGGATATTTATCGGATTTTCACGGGACTTTCCATACTTTCGACTCTAGTTTCAGATAGGAAATGACTTGCTAAAGGTAAGCGAACATTTTGGGCTCATTTTATACATAATTCTGCACCATAAATAAGTTAACAAATCAAAGTAGATTTAAATCTCCCGCCGCACGCGGCGCGGACCATGAACTCCGACGACTCCTCACTTAACGCTATGGCAGATATTGATTCAGGCAACCAAGCCAAAGATTTAGGATTAGAACTAAAGGACGGATTCCAGACAGTCACGTCTGCAAGTGTTCGAAGAAAAAAAAGAAAGATACGTGAAGGAAGTATCAATGTTGAGAACCTATCACTAAAAGAGGATTCGTCATCAGATAACATGGAACCACATAACTCAGTATTTCGTAACCAAAATCCAGTAATTCTAATAGCAACTGACCAAGATCTAAAGCTTTTCATAACACCTATTGACAGGGAAAAATCATTAAGAAACATTAGCATGTTAAAAATCGCAAAATCTATCCAAAACTGTATCGGCTCATCGCCAGAATTTATAAAGTCTACCCGGAACGGAATCCTCGTCAAATGCAAGGATACGAAACAACATAAGAAATTGTCTGATATACAAATCATTGATAACGTACCAGTGAAGGTCAATTTGAAACTTGATTTGAAGAAAGGTGTCATATCAGATATACCGACTGAGATGTCAGAAAAAGAAATAGAAACAGAACTAAAGAGTCAAAAGGTAGTTAACGTGAAAAGAATAGTAAGGAAAAATCGAAAGAGGGAAGAACCTCAAGATGGGAATGTACATGTCGATTTAGTTCCAACTCGGAGTGTAATTGTTTCATTTGAAGCTACAGTACTTCCCCAAGACATCATTCTTTGTTTCCAAAGAATAAAGGTCAAACCCTATATACCTTCAAGCCCCAGGTGTTTTAAATGCCAAAGATATGGCCACACCATAGCTGTTTGCAAACAGAAACAGAGATGTGTCAGATGTGGAGAGGAGCATAGTTTCGACGATTGCATAAAAAAGGACACTCCCAAATGTGTAAATTGTGGAGGTGAACATTCCGCTGCATATAATGGATGCGAACAAGCACAAAAAGCGCAAGAAGTACAAAAGATAAAGGTGCTAAATAATCTCAGCTATGCTCAAGCCGCTCGCCAATTGAAAGAAGAAAAAGATAATATGCAAGCGCAAGCTCCAATACCATTGGAGCGTAAACTAGCTCCTCCCCAACAATATCTAAACACCGCAAATAATCCCCAACCATCTGTTGATCTTGGTCTAAATACAGTAAAGCAAAACCACCCCACCCCTCAAGTCGATAACTCTCATTTGTTTCCGGATCACACCCCAAAGGCAGATCCTCCCTTGCCACAACGCCAAGATAGGCATACTAGCGAAAAGACAGGGCGACCGTCTTCACAAATCAAGGAAAATTTTATAACCAAAGCAACAAATGAGGAATTGATAACCTTCTTTCTTCACCTAATGATCCAAATTATGAAAGATAAATCAGAAGGAGAGGTGTTGTCTTTAATTAAGATAGCTGCAGGTCAGCTCTTAATGCAAGCGAGTTAATTAAAGGAACTAAGATGGCATTCCGCATCCTACAGTGGAATGCACAGGGATTAAAGGGACATGGGGATGAGTTATTGCTTTACTTAAACTCTATAAAAAGTGAAACCATTCATTTATTATGTATTCAGGAAACATGGTTCCGCGATCACGACAAAATACAAATCGCTAATTACAAATGTTTTGCTAAAAGCAGGAAAACAAGGCGCGGTGGAGGATGTGCCATATATGTACACAACAGTTTAAATTATGATTACCCAATCATAGAAACTGACATCGAAATGCAACAGATTAATTTGTATTTTGACAACAGATCCATAACCGTGATAAATTACTATAATCCATGTGAAGACATAATTATGAATAAACTAGATTTCTTGATAAAGGAAATAAAGAACAAACGTAGAATGTTAATATTGGGAGACTTTAACTCTCATAATGTTCAATGGGGCAGTAAAAATACAGATAAAAATGGAAAAGTGATTGAGGAATATTTACTGAAACACAATTTAGTCTTCCTAAATGATGGCTCGGGTACTCGCCTAAACCCAACTACTGGCGAAACCTCATGTTTAGATTTATCATTAGCAACTCCCGCTTTAGCCAGTTCCACTAGCTGGAAAGTGCTCTCAAACAAATTCGGAAGTGACCATTTTCCAATATATATTGAAATCGACAAAAAAACTCTTAAATCAGATTGTACGAAAGATGACCTAACTCTAAAACGGTCATTCAAGAAGATAGATTGGCACGACTTCAATAAACTGTGCGATCAACGAATGGACACTGACTCGCTGCTAGACGCAGATGTCAAAACTTTTTACGGAAACTTCATGGAATCTCTAAATAATATCTTAAATGAATTACACACTGTACCCAAAAGAAATAAAAACAAGAATGCGAGATTCAACCCCGTCCCATGGTGGACAGAAAAATGCAAAATAAAGATTAAGGAACGGAACGAATCCAAAAATAGGTTATTGAGAGTATGGAATGATGAAAACCTAAAATTATATAGGCAAAAGAAGGCCGAAGCCCAAAGGATTATTAGACAGACAAAACGAATGTTTTGGCTGGATTACACTTCAAAACTGAACAGGTTCACTTCAATCTCAGAACTATGGAATTTGATTCGTTGTCTGAAGGGTAATCCAAATAAAACTCATTCTAAGATATCAGCACTAAAAGTAGAATCTAAAGTAATTATAGATGATCAAGAAAAAGCTAACGAATTTGGAAAGCATTTTCTGAAGACCAGTAGTAAAACAAAAAAGGGAAATAAAGAACTGCTAGATGAATATAAATCTATTGATTATAAAGGAGAACATGATTCAGTTATCAATGAACCTTTTACTATGATGGAACTCGAAAAAGTACTTAATATAAAAAAGACATCAGCCCCTGGTGAAGATGGCTTGATATATACTGTGTTTCAAAACCTTCCAACCAGGGCTAGGAAAACATTACTCTGTCTTTATAACAGAATATGGTCTTCTGGGACGATTCCGGAACAATGCAAACACGCAATGTTGATACCAATATTAAAACCAAATAAAGACTCCTCCCAACTAACATCCTACCGACCTATCTCATTATTACCTTGCTTTATCAAGATATTAGAAAGTATGGTAAAGGAGAGATTAGAATGGTTCATAGAGAAAAACGAAATTTTGAGTAGTATACAACATGGTTTTAGAAAAAAGAGAAGCTCAATAGATAACTTAGTACATTTAGAAAATGAAATTCAGAAATATCTATTTGTGGGTATGAAAACCATAGTCGTATTTATTGATCTGGCCAAAGCCTATGATACTCTCTGGACGAAAGGATTAATAGTCAAGTTACGCAGAATTGGTCTCCAAGGAAACATATTGATTTTTTTGAGAAACTACTTGTTAAACCGTACCTTTCAAGTGCAAATAGGTAATGCCAAATCGGCAATTACGCATCCTGAAAACGGTTTACCCCAGGGTAGCATTTTGAGCTCCCTCCTTTTTAATATAATGATAAGTGACATACCTTTGAGACCAGATATACATAGCTTGATTTATGCAGACGACATCGTAATTTGGGAATCAGGCCATGATGTAAAACAAAATATCCAGAACATACAACAATATCTAAACTCTTTGAACTCATGGCTCAATCCATTTGGACTTATTATGTCGGTAGAGAAAACGACCCCTATCTTATTTTCGAACAATACAAATGATGATAATTACGAGTTATATATAAGAGGTCAAAAGTTGACACCACATAAAGAGCACAAGTATCTCGGCGTCACATTTGACAAACGGATGACTTGGAGGCCTCATTTATTAGATATTAGTAAAAGATGTAAAGGTAGGATTAATGTTATCAAAAGTCTAGCATACGCCAAGTGGTCTGGAGATGCTAAAGAACTAGTGATGATATATAAAGCATTAATACTATCAATTATCGACTATGGTTGCGAAGCATACAACTCGGCTACGACAAGCGCAAAAAATATGTTGAACTCAGTTCAGTACCAATCGTTATTTGTTTGTGCAGGCGCTCGGAAAGGTACATCCCTTAAAACGCTGCAAGTCGAACTAGGCGAAATGCCTTTTGATTTAAGGCGAGAAATGTTATCAATTAAACTAAGAAAACGAATCGAGAGTATGCGCAAACACCCTCTGAACGAAGATGTGAAAGATTGTTGGCAATTTAATATTCTTGGAGGTACTAACTCTAGATTAGCTTTTGGACGTAGAACCAAGGATTGTACATTAAACTTCAGTTACATACTAGAAGATCCAATGAAGTATTTTTTCAACACACCCTTTTGGAAAATACTCTCTCCCCATGTGTCATCTGAGCTAAAAGAGGTAATAACGAAAACAGATATCTGTTTTGCCCAAAAACAAGCAGCCCTAGAATTGATAAATTCGAAATGGACAAATTATTTACACATATATACAGATGGATCAAGATCGCCAGATAAAGACTCTGCTGCTGCTGCATTTCATGTACCTTATTATGATGTTTCTCAATCCAAGAGACTGGCTAATTACACATCTTCTTATAGAGCAGAGATGGCCGCAATTGTACTTGCCCTGGCATGGCTATTACAACTCCCAGGACTCTACACCGGGGCAGTCATCTTTTCTGATTCTTTGAGTTCACTCCAGGCCATAGAATCTCGTAAAGACGAATCTTTCATTCTTGAAATTTTAACCCTGTGTAGTCAACTAAAATACAAGGGCACCCAGGTTTATTTCGAATGGATTCCCAGTCATTGTGGTCTACAACACAATGAGATAACAGATAAGTTTGCTAAAGCAGGACTAAATAAAAATATAGAAATTAACAACGCTCTTACCAGAGCAGAATCAAATTATGTTATAAAGAAATACTACACAGAGATATGGCAAAAAAGATGGAATGAAACATTATCCCCCCTACGGGAAACGCAAACTCTAGTATCAAAAACATTTGTGTGTTACCTGAACAACAGATATCATGAAACTATTCTTCATCGCCTAAGAATGGGAAACTTAGGTCTAAATGAAAATCTTTTTGAGTTGAATCAACATGAGACCGGTCATTGTCCAAACTGTGAGCACCAAAAAGAAACAGTTAAACATTTTTTATGTAAGTGCCCACTCTTTCTTATAGAGCGAGCCATGCTTATAACAGAATCTGGAATAGAAAACGAAGAAGTAATCCCAATACTCCTGAAATCAACAGATATTAATCACCAACAGGCTTTGGTTAACTTCGTAGTTAGATCTAAAAGGGTACACCTGTACCCCTACTAACCACCTTGCACCGCACATAATTATTTGAGCCCAATATGTTTCGCTTTTTATAGTGAGTATACATGTACATGAAGAAGAAGAGTGAGAAAGAAGAAAAAAAAGAAGAAAAAAAGAAATTAGAAGAGAGAACTGTCTATATTAACGTTTAAAATCTTCATGTATCATGATCTGTTTTTTATTTGGTTTTCGGTCAAAATTTTGAAGAAACGCGGTGGAGACGACTAGACATATTGGTGGACGTCGGAGGGCCTAGGCTCAGCATTAGGCTGAGTTGAGAAGCTTGACACAACGTACCGTGTCCGAGTTGGTCCTTGGGCGTCCTATATAGCCGATAAGCCTTCTGCTCGCCAGCCACTGAATTCTTCATCATTAAATAAAAATTAGCTTTTAAAAATCCAATTTATCCAAATCTATATATCAAAAAAAGTAAATCTAATTTTAAAGGAATAAAAATCCTGAGAGAAGAGGCGTAAATATTCACTTCTGAATGAAAAACGCCTATAAATTAAAACAACAACAACAACAACAACATAAAGGTTTAATAATCAATTGAGATTCTACATTTGCATGTTGATCATTGAATTAAAAGTTGGTAAACGTTATATACTTATTTAACACTTTCCCCAAGTTGGAGACCACGGTATATCAATGATATTTCGTTATTTCATTTGCACAATGGTTCCGACTCGTTTACACCACTAGGGGTGGTCTTATAGTCAATATCCAAATGTGTACTTGCATATAGGCCACATTGATTACCCAATCTTATCCGAACGAATCCAAAAAGGTATTTCATTCAGCGCTGTTTCCTTGCAGTTACAAACCTGGTACACACTAGTGCCTTGCACGTTTGAGCCAACAATGACATATCACTTCAAAAGGAGCAAAACTTTCAAATTCCTACTGCTAGTTTACACGTCTCTTAACTGTCGATGTCCAGAGCAAGGCTCAAAATACACGGGGGTGGTGGGCGATTCGCTCCTGTGAGCTACATAATCGCCTCCGTCAGTTTGCTCACGGGGGCGATTGCCAAATCCAAAATCGCTCCCGTGGAATTATAAAATAAAGATTATCTTTTCTGTTATTACTTTATCACAATATTGAGTTTCGATTTTCAAACCTTAAACTAATAAAATGGAACTTACATTAGCGTGCCATATTTCTCGCTCGAATTTGTCGGTGTCTAGAGAGTAAAGGCCGTCATATTGTAAATAACTGTACGCTTATTCGCCGAGGGATGGCGCTCTATTTCCCATCTCTATGAGTATTACCGATACAAACAACGGAAGCTCGCAGTGCAGTACGGCCGTTGGCAGTGGCTATACTGCGCCGTTAGTATCGATACGTGTGGACGCTGCCGCCCCATATCTGCTGGAGCTGGAGCCGATCGCGCAAGGGCTGAAACATGATCATGGAGAAGTTTTTCGTTGTGAAAAGCTTGAATCCTCTAAAATCTGTGATTCCAAATGACCAGCAAATAATGAACTTCAAACAGTAAATCAATATTGAGAAGAAGAGGAAGAACAAAGATGTTGTGGAAGGATAAGGTAACATGGGCCCACGCGGGGGGGGGGGGGATTAAGGGGTTTACCCCCCCCCCCTGCTAACTGAAAAATGTGATGTGCATAGAAAAACGCCATTATGTGTCCAGATCCACAAAGTATTAATAGTAGATGTTAGTAGATGCCAGGAAAACATCACTTACGGGGGTTCAAAATAGCAACAAAAAAAATTTAAAAAATCGGCTCGCCGCTATGCGGCTCGTGGACGATGCTCTGTATTGGGTAAACCGCCCCCCCCCCCTTAGTAAAAAGCTAGATCCGCCCCTGGGTAAAGACCTAAAGTAAAGAAAGGATGTGAAGGTTGCTCCAAATAATGAGGAGAAAATAATGTGCAGAACGGGAAGAAATCGAGACAATGTCATCACGAGATGAAAGTCAGTAACAGCTATGTAACTTGTACATTTGTAAGAGGGAAAATGCTGATTTAAATACATGATAATGATAAAATAGCAAAGAATTGAGGAGTATCATGGGTACCAATTCAATGGAAATTTGTATTTAAAAAAATAGCCGCTTAATGCACGCTCGGCTTCGTCTGTCTGGCTAATTGAACGTCATTTTAAGAAGCGTGCAGGCAAATGTGTTTTCTATAAGTTGCAGCAGGGTTGTGAAACCGGCTACCTGCTATTTTGCAGCTTAATACTTTGATATTGGTTGTTCGAGAATTCGGGAAACTTCCCAAGTCTCATTTTTTAAATAAATGTTATTGATTTATTAGCTCTTAGATGATTGCGATTACATCACGTGTAAGTTTGGTATTATGACTCTTCCCCTGCTCAATATCCTTAGGAGCAAGCCTCTATAGCAGGTAAGAAAGCCAAGTTGGAGGGCAACCGCCAGGCCTGCCAGAATATCTTGAGATCTTGTTTGCACAACATTTGCACACTCAAGGAATGGATCTGTCACAGAAGGTAGGAACAGAAAGCTTAAATTAGAAGGTTGATTTCTGGCCAAGATGATAAAATGATTTACGAGTTGTTTTTTTCTTTTTGTGTTAGTTTAGAAGAAAATTATATAATACTTTTTCCTTAAAACGTTAATAGGATTGCCCTCTGAATTTCCCATTTTTTAGACTATGACAAAAACTATACTAGATGCAAATTCTGAAGAATAATGTGCCTCAAAAAACTTACGAAAGAACCATAAAAAAGATTCCAGAAAAAGGACAAGTAAGAATTATAAACGATTATACTCTTAAATAATAACATAAAATCTTAATAAAAATGATTTGAACTTTCATTTAAGTTCTACATCCTATGCACGATATCTATAAAACCGTTTGTTAAAGCTCCTCTTAAGTGCTGGGAGGCCTGCATTCGCCCAAAATTTCACTTAAATTGTAATGTGAAAGATGATGTCATTATTAAAGACACATTTCAAGGATTTTCAAAACAAATGTGTTTGAAGTCAAATATTGAAAAAAGAATACACATTTTAGGTTTTCTGCGTACAACAGAAAACCCATATTATATATTCTCTTATCAATATTTGTCTTTAAACACATTTTTTTTGGAAAATATCTTTGCTGAAGGGTGTTAAGAATTACATCTTTTTCCACATTATGATACTATATTAGTGAAATTTTGCCATCAAATTGTTAGCGTAGTTAGGGCTCCCAACACTTTAGAGGAGCTTTAATATGTTAGGCCCTGCTTTTGTAAGATCATTGTCCTGGGCCATATCTGCTACTCTGCTATATATTTTCTGATGTGACATATTGGTACTACTAAGACTTCGAATTTCCTTCTTTTTCTAAATTTCTTTATTAAAGCAACGACCTGGTTGTTGAGTCAGAGACGATCAAGGAATCTTTGCGAAGAATCGACATTAAACTTGAAGAGTACTGGAGGAAAAGCAAGAAACAAAGAGATAAAGCTCTCTCGGAAGTTGAAGAAGAGGTAATATTTGTCTCAACCCAGCTTCCCAGAACAAAGTACAAGCAAATACTTTGGGGAAAAAAAGCGAACAACGCACAGTAAATATAAAGCCCTCAACGTGTAAGGCGAGGCAGTAGGTACAAAAGGCACGAGGAAAATCATGCAAATTCAACTTCCTGTAAATTAATGTTATCTTCCAAATGGTAAACATTTGAAATAAATATATATTATTCACAGCATTGTATTATTTTAAATTTAATCAGCATATTAACGTAAGCTGTCTAGACAAGGATTTGACGCAAGCAGAAACTGAGAAATTTAGGCTCCGCTCAAGGATTTTGGAATCGTGTTAAAGTGTAAAATTAGAGTCTAAGCTTGCAAGAGTTTGACTTCCTTTATTCTGGAACCCGTTTGTATTTTTGTCTTTTAAATGTTTCATCAGTTGATGGATTGCATGGGTACAGTCATTAGAAAGATGAGGATAGCTCTAGCCAACGAGAAGAAAAGCATGAAGGCTTTTAACAGCGATTTCCACGAATACGGAGTGGTAAGTAAACAGTTAGCATACCTGCAAAATGTAGATATAAACATTAATATATTGAATCTGATTATCATTATTATTATCATCATCATTATTATTATTATTATTATTTATTATTTTTTCATCATCACTAATGATATCATTTTTGTTTAAACAAATTCTTCGTCACATGGACACAGCCGTAATAATAGGACGGGACAAGATTATTTGAAAAACAAGCACATCTTGGAGATGTGCTCTTGTGTGTGTGCGCGTACGCACGGGAATGTATTCGTAGGCGTACATGTACATGTATATCAATCAGTTCATTCTATGTCAATCAATGCAATGTCTGTTTTAATTTATTCTATTTTGGGTTTAGACCATTGTGCATGACTGGTACGCCAATATCATCAAGTCTTGTCAACGCACCACGAGAATGGTCTGTGAGGAATACTCTCGAGATCTCCTCGGTAAGAATAATAACCCATACTAATGATAATAATAATAGGCATTTGTATAGCGCCGTCTATCTAGACAATGCTATTCCGAGGCGCACAAGAAAAATAGAAAGTTTGGACGAGAAAGTTCGGATGATTGTCATAGTGCCAAGTACAGGTTTTGTTAAAAAAGATAAGATTTCATCTTGAATTTAAAGGTCTCTAAGGAAGTTATGATTTTCAAATTAAATGGTAAATTATTCCAAAGACGAGGTGCTGCAGATGAAAAAGCTTTCACCACAGGCTAATCGTGTCTTGGGGATCTTAAGAAGAAGCTGGTGTGATGATACGAGCTGGTGTATAAGGCATAACAAGGTTTTGTAAATAGTTTGGTGCTAATCCGTTTACAGCCTTCCATGTGAGGAGAAGGATTTTGAATTCTATGCGCTTGCGGATTGGCAACCAGTGCAGTTTTTTTGAGAACAGAAGAAATGTGATCATATTTAGATTTATCTGATAAAACCCTGGTAGCTGCATAGTGAGCATGTTGAAGTTTGTCTAGATTGCGTTAAGTAATATTGAAAAGAAGAGCATTGTCAATATCTAATCGAGATAAAACAAATGCATGTATAAGCATAGCAGCAGGCTTATGGTCAATGACTTTTAGAATACTATTAACATTATGGATGCTATAATACACTGATTGACAGATCTTCTTCACGTGGGCATCCATGCACATGTTCTCGTCAAATATAACACCGAAATTTCGAACTAACGGAGCAGCCCGAATCTAGGAGTTACTAATCTGTATATTACGGTCCTTGATCAAATGATGTTGCGACTTAGAAGTAACTATAAGCAACTCTGTTTACTCTCATTTAAATTTAACCTATTAATGAGCATCCATGACCTCATACCTTCTATAGTAGCCTGTAGACGCACGATGCCTGGCAAAAATTTCACTTGCAGGGTCGGATGGGTCGAAGGAAACGTACAATTGTGTATCATATGTATACAAATGAATGCTTACGCCATGTTTATGAGCAATTTGTGCAAGAGGACTAGAATAAATGCTAAAAAACGATGGCCCGACGACTGACCCTTGCGGCACACCAAAAGGAATCTTAACGGGAGATGACAAAGTTTCACCGATTTTAACAACTTGTGATCTTTAATCAAGATATGATGCTATCCAGTCGAGCACAACCCCTCCATGCCAAAAGACTTGAAACGATCTAATAACAGTTCATGGTCAACAGTGTCAAAGGTTGATGAAAGACCAAGCAATACATAAACAGCCTTCTTGTTATCAACAGGACGAAGAATATCATTTGATACTCGGACAAGAACAGTTTCTACCCCATGGCCCTTCCTTTATGCAGATTAGAAAGGTTCAAACAATTTATTATCTGAGAAGTGGTCAGTATTAGATGCAATGCCACAGCCTTTTCCAATATCTTTGATATGAATGTTAAGTTTGAAACAGGTCTGTAGTTTTTTAATTCATCTACGTGTAGTGTTAGATTTTTCAGGAGAGGATGGACAATTGCCTGTTTGAAATCATGAGGAAACTGACCAGTCTCAGGATAAATGTTGACAATTTTTGTGATAACTGGCAGCAACAAATTCAAATGTTTCTTGAGTACCCAGGTTGGGATTGGATCTAATGAACATGACTTTGTAGGTGAGGAGGAGACAATTCTCTTGATATCTTCATCAGTGGCCATTTCAAAATTGTCCATTAGTGGAATGTCTGTATGTGAAACGTGGTGTACTTCAAGTTCAAACCTACCGGATGTAGCAGCCTGCATAGAGTCTAGCTCATCCTGGATATTTTCGACATAAAGAAATTTCTAAACCTCTCTACTAGGTCCACTGGGGATGTATGTACAGGCAATTTCGGTTTACTTTTTTGATGTAGAGCACTGTCAATAACTCTATAAAACTGTCTACTATCATTGCAATTTGACAGCTGATCCTTTAAGTGCTGCTCAGCTGCTCTGTAAAAAGTTTTTTTCTATTTATGTCTGTTCTTTCAGCTCGCCATCGACGCTCAAGGCGTTTAAGTACCAAGCGTTTTGGTTCTGCAATGTCACATGTATACCAGACGTTTCGTGGGCGTATGGTTACCATACCCTTTGTCAGAGGAACATGTTTGTCTAGAATACACTGAAGACTTGTATTAAATTGATTAACTAGAGTATTAACTCATCGCGGAATCGGAGGTAACGGTGTAAGTGGGTCGTAATTATTGATCAACTTTAAGACCCTTTATAATGAACAATAAACTTCTCAGAAGATATACATTTAAAACAAATTGATAATCATATTGCCACATTCATTTTCTTAATAGTAATTGAGAACCTTCTTATTTTCTTTCCTTTCGGGTTATATCGAATTCAAAATAGGCACATACAAGAAATGCTTCCAGGAGTTTCCTCACATATACCCGACGGCTTTCATTGAGGCGTTGCATGAAGAAATATTTCCCCTGGACCAAGACAGCAACGAGAACAAAATACCATCACAGAAAAGGGTAGATTGCCTGCTTCGAGGGGTCACCGACAAAGGGCTAATTGCAATGTTTGCAACTACAAGAAAGCGTGCTAAGGATGGTAATGAATGAACATGGACTGAATATATATATATATATATATATATATTGTATCGCTTCACCTATACACGTGTCAAAATTGTATTTCTATGAATATTCGAGCATTTTGAGTCTTTTTAATCTCACTGCTCTCCCCACAATAAGAGCAATATTTATATTGATGTGGCTACCCTGGTTTAATGAGACACAATTATTGTTATCATCATTTTTTTAATTTTATAGAAGTTGTTATTTTTGCCGTTGCAGAACATTACTTTTTTTTCTCTCTTTCTCCTTATATTTGTATATATATTACGTGTGCATTCATGTGTGTGCGAGGGTGTGTGTGCGCGTGCGCGTGTGTGTGTGTGTTTTGGTAGAATATTGAATTTAGGTTTAGTCAAAAGTTGTCGTGATCATGTCATTTTAGGTATCATATTTGCCATATGACAATGATCAAACGTGATTAGATGTATTTCAGTATTCTTTAGAAGCCTGTGAAAGCTTTCGGTAATGAACTGGTATACGGAATATTCCACAGGTGTTTCCACAGTTCAGTGTCACGGCGGCAGTGGCTTCGGGCTTTATTTCTTCAAAAGTACAGGGTTAGGGTATGGGTTGGTATCGGCAACTGAGTTCGATTTAGCGTGAGGGTATTGAGTCATGTGTTAAGTCAAGAGTTGATGTTAGGAGTTTGATTGGTTAAGGAAAGTTAGCATGCATGAGAATAAAATGCACAACATGCAATATCGAATATTTTAAAAAATGATGTCAGTCTGTCATAACGCGACGATTTCTAATTTCCAAGCGTTCAAACTGTAGACTTCTTTTTTTCTTCTCATAGTCGATGTTCAGAATTCATCCAGTCGAAAGGAGTCTCAGCGAATGGCGGCAGGAGCAAGCATTCTGTTCCTTCGAATTCGCCGATGGCTAATGGCAGCAGTGGATAGCCAGCTTCTGGAAAAGTTTGCGGTAGAGAGAATGGAAGGTCTCGATGAAATCAAACAGTCCTGCAAAACTGATGTCGAACAGTGAGCTACCGGTTCTTGATTAATTAATGCTGTACAAAATAAGGCTTACAATTACAGATGGTAATACAAATTCAAAATTACTGGCGAAGAATCAATTAAATTTGATATTTCTAAGTCCCTACAAGATTTGTACAATAGTACATGCTACAGACTTAAAAGATAAATATATCAGAATTAAGATCTACGTCATGTTAACACTTTCATATCCTGTGTAACAAGCGTGAAACGAAGTCCAATTTTCACAAAAACGGTCATGCCTTATGGTTTGAATATGCATTGTTCGTTAAAAGTAAACCATACAACGATTTAAACAAATATTTTGTCACTTTATTCGAGAAAATTCTCAAACAATCAGACTCGTCAATTTAATTGAAATAAGTGATCTGGGGGGGGGAGAATTTTATATAAAAAGACTAACAGTAGTCCATGTTGCCCAGTTTCCAAGATGAATTCCATTTCCGTAAGAGACCCTGGGATAAACTTTCGAATAATATTGCGAAAATCTGTATTCCTTTCATATTAAAGGCCATTGAGAGCAGGAATAGCATTGCAATTACTGCTTGATTCGGGTAAAGATAATGCACAATGTTTGACAATGTTGAAGGGGTAAATAAACATTACACATTAGAACAAGTAGGTTTGTAGTTAATTATTCAAATTTAAATCATTATCAGATTCTGTGATATGACGGACGTTTACTACGACAACCACATTACCAATGCCCTTAGACTGCCATACCGAAATGAGGCAGACGAACTTAAGCAAGGACTTAAGGATTTGCACAACCTTGGACATCTCGTCATAGACTACAGGTAAACACAACTTTCTTTCACAAGATGACTCGACCGAGACCAGATTCGTGTTATGTATTTGCCCTTTGCAAGCTTTATGAGTCGGTGCGCGCGCGCTGGCCCTACGTATGCACCACTCCCCCTTATGCTATGGTCACATTACCCAAAAGTAGCCTGCTCGGCGGCCGAGCGGCGAGTTTTCAACCAATTCTGCTAGGCGGCTGCCCGGCCACCGAGCGGCGGCTGCCCAGGCACCGCTCGTTTTTAGGGCATCGCTCGGTCGCCGCTGAAGTTTTAGCGCGGAGTTAAAATTTGGGCGGCGCCTGCTCACTTTTCACTCGCCGCCCAAAATACGCTCGGTGCCTGGGCGGTCGCCGCCCGGGCACCGACCTAATCGCTGGGCGATGCCTAATTCCAGCAGCGACCGAGCAGGCTACTGATCGGTCGGTCGCTGCTCTGATTTGTGACCATAGCTTTAGTGTCTGTACCAAAAACGTTAAAATATAATTTGCATGCATGTTTATGTTCATCTTGTGTGTGAGAGGGGGGGGGCGTTAGTCGTTATCATCAAATCAGAACAGCCGTGGACTAGATTTGACCTAGATAAATTATCCGTATTCTTCAAGAAGGAAAAAAAGACGACATGATTAATCACGAAACGGTCTGAAAAGATATGGTAGCGTCATGAACAACATACGCTAGGGAGTTTACCATAATGTTTTTTGTTAATTGATTTATTATTCCTCCACATACTTCTGCACGTGAATTTTTCGTACACTTGGGTTCATAGTTTATTTTACCTGACTGATATTAAAGAAAGCATACGTATAATGGCAAGTAAGCAGCCAGGAGACAAACGGCTTTAATTTATGCCTCAGTCACACCTTGCGTATTTGGCTTGCGTATTGCTGCGTATTTATGGCAAGCCGTTTTAACATTTATTCCTATTTCTTGATATCAAGGAATAATTTTCTGTTGTAAAGCAATGATAATTCTTGATATCAATAAATAGGAACAAATGTTGAAACGGCTTGCCATAAAAACGCAGCAATACGCAAGCCAAATACGCAAAGGCATAACTTCTCTCCGAGGGACTTGGTAATGAGGATTACTGCCTTACCAAAGGGTACAAGCGCATATACTTGGTTTCGAACCCGGAACATCCCTGTAGCGGAATACTGCTCTACCAGTGAGCCATTATTTTTAAATACATGATAACCTTTAAAACTCGAGCATGATCATCCCAAGCTCAAATAACTACACCATGCACGAGGAGAACGTGTGAGATTGAAGGTCTTACATCTTTTTGATAGTTTAGGGATACACCCCCTACCAAAGAATGACATTCGCTCTTCCTATTGATTCTCAGAGATGAAGCCATGATTAATAACTGCTCTGTATCATTGGTCGGTCTGTCTTAAAACTTTAGCTTGTGTCTTGCGTGATATACTTGCTTCTTACAGAAGATGCACGATTGTAGAGATCAACAGATATCATTGTAATTATTGTAATGGCGGAGAATCAGTATTGCGAAACGCCAATAGGCTGAAAACTCGTGTGATGCCCCAAGGGTCCTCCATCGGATGGTATTGAAGTGATTATAAGACTAACGGTGTGTATGATAAGTGATGCGAAGGACAATTATTGGGTGTCATCGTAGACTATGAGTTCTAAATGAATTTTGTCAGGCGGACCGGAAATGTTTCTGAAATTACGTTGCGGGCTTACAAATACATTGTCATAGCAGCGGCCACTCTTTTCAAAATACCACTCCCTCCCATTTGATAATATTATCATGAATAGTCGTGTTTGGATGCAATCACCATTGCTATTGATTAATGTAGTGTTGTGTAGCTTTAGGAGAATTACCTGTAGCCAATGGTGATAAATTATGTATTTATAATGGTCGAAACAAATGGTTTTGATTTGATTTTACTTGATATTTGGCGGGCTGCGTCAGATCATCTCGTGGGCCGCTGTTTGATTAGCCTATCCGATATGCGTCGGGCTTTACAAGTATACTAATCGCGTTTATTTGGAGAGTGACATCGGCGCGGGCGTCAGCCCGAGCGACTATCATCACTGGTAAATGCGAAAAGTTTTATTTTCTTTTATGTACCATGTTTCGTTCGTAGAAAATCTACGAACCTCCTGTGAAGCTCTTTCATGAATATTTATGTAGCATGGACCAAAATAGGCCAATGAACGATGAGGAACCTGGAGAGGATATTTGATTGGTTGAATCAAAGTGATCGATCACCAAATAAGGTTAGTCTTATGAATCATGCATGAGAATACGCTCGTCACACATACGATACACATTATATGAATAATGATGAGTTGACCAGTGATGATAGGCGCTCGGGCTGACGCCCGCGCCGATGTCAGTCTCCATAACGCGATCAGTATATTTGCCATAAAGACCGACGCATATCGTATAGGCTACTGTTTGATCGACGATGACTTTCAACTCAATACTTATCTCTCCCTTTCTTTTCAGGCAAGAGGCAGAAGAAATTATGAAGAAATGTGGGCAGTAGCACTCCGTTGGATATGCTACAGCCATTTCGAAAACAAAATAGCCATGAACCTCCCACCAATTGCAACAATTTAGACTTTTTAAATTTGTATATGCACCTAATAACATGTAAGTAGTTCTAAACATTTTGTGGTCAGTGAATTGTGTCGTAGTAATGGGACAACTCTCCTGTTTGTCGTGTACACAAATGTATTTGTTTTTCTTTTCCTAAGAGCCTTTTCCCTGTAGGCACTACTCAAAATATATTACGGATTGCAAATTAATATAGGTTCTAAAAAGAAAAGAACCTCCTGAATCGTACATTTTGACAAATCTATATTTGAATCATTTCGTGTGAATTTGAATTTGAATTTGAATTTATTAACAACAACATAATACAATGTTACAAAATGTATCCAACTGGGTAACAAAAATAACATGTCGTATACATATCCATGTACATGGGTTACAAAGAAAAATAAAATATCCATAGTTGAACCATAATGTACAAATTAAGTTAATCATATATCATGTCATATCAAGCCTGTGAGTTAGCTATAACTTAATATTATACGTAGAGATTTGTGGCTGGAATTGAAATTCACAGAGTTCAAATAACGTATAAGTGATTCAAATAAAGGACATTTTTAAACTTAAAAGTGTAAAATGTTGTTAAAGGGAGAACCAAAAGTTAGCACGAGTGCTAGTCGGGTTTGGTTCTCCGAGTTTCTAAAACTGTATGCAAAGTCATATTAACATTTATTTTGTCTTAGTATCATATTATTTGATCCTTATGATTCATCTCTGCTTAGAAGCCTATAGAAGCGTGTGTTGAAGCCTATGTGAAAAAAGTCCTTCGTCACAGTTCGTCACGGTGACATTACCCATTGTTCATTGATCATGTTAAAGACAATGTTCAGTACTTGCATTGAATCTTTATTTCAAGAAAGCATATTTGAAAATGATTGTAAATATGTAATAGTTACATATGGCTCCGAATAGTCTCATTGGACAACGCTCCCTATCGTCAGAGTCCAGCAGCCTAACATGTTAGCCTATTGGCTTTTACCAAAAAAAATCGTTACAAATTCATTTTTTTTTAACGAAAAGCACATCCACCCCGACGTACGTTGACACCAGCTCTTTCATTGGAACCCTCATGTCTCATTGACTTTTGAAAGTTTACCCACCGTAATTTGGTCAAAATAGGTCGCCAGCTTGCCATTGCCTATATAACACATCATGTGCAACAAGTCGAACTTTGGACGCAATTTGCCACTCGATTGTAAGGTCATAGGTCAAGCACACGAAGGATAACAAGCATGAATTATCATAGATCAGTTCTGACTGGTTCATTATGTCCAATTCAGCCAACCCCCACCGTAATTTTTCCATTTAGTATAGGCAAGTATTTTGCAGAGGTGGGCAAAAACATGAATATTCATGAACGCCATGGACTATTCGATTATTTACAGAGGGGTGCAATTGTGAACCACATCAAACTCCCCTACTTTAAGTCAAGTAGTTCATTGTATTATGTAGTTTGGTAGGTTTATTTTACTAACTGTCTAATTATCAGATATCAATGATAGTTTAAAGATATGGAAAAGGTTCTTGTATTTTATATTTAGCAAAGCAATTTTACATACAAAATCACTATCAAGTGTCGTCTGATCCGCCGATTGCCGTCTTCTATATACGTTCAAGTCACATTTATTTGTGGACTGTGATGTAGACAGTTTACTCGTCATTGTAGATTTATGATAGCCATCTGCCATTACTAGTCTTTAATTGTTGACACATACAATTACCACACACACACACGAACACTCTCAGTTCCCCTCCCCAACACACCATTTCCGCACACCCGGTTCACCCAATGGCATATACACCCTGCAACATAGTGGAACATTCTAGTTTGGTAGTGCCGTCGAACTAGCTACGTTTGTGCTGGCAATGGTTCAGCGAGCGAAAATGAGACAACCGGAGTAATATGTATGTTGAGCCACAGTTTTGAAGGACCACATAGCGCTTACAGTGCATTTGTGTGCTTTTCATTTGAAAGAATATAATACATTGAGTGCTATACTAATTCCATATCATTAATACTATTGTTGTCTTTATGGCAGATAAACTAAATGCATGGAAGTGATATATGTTTTGATTTTTAATTTCACAATGTTTACATCATATATTTGTATTTTATATGGGTAAATTTATCATTTTCGATTACTTCTATTACTGTTATTTTCAATTACAAATATCACAAACTACATATCTAAGTATGTTAATATATATCAACTACATATCTATATCTATGTCATGTAATAGGAAGTTACAGACACCGTTGCTATCTAGTGGTGTATTATATTGTATATGAACGGAAAGACGTCTTTCATTTTTGTAAAAAAAGGTCGGTAACGGTTTCAACAATTTGTATTCATAACTGTGTCCTGTACGATAGAAAATGAGCGTGTAATAAATCTACTTATTTTGACTTAGGAAAGTTGCATAACTCATTACAATATCAATGACTTATGATTTTAGTTGCCAACATTTAGAGAAAGGTATGTGCAAACTGTTTTATCTTCCCATAGAGTTTCGTTGAATCGTTAAATTGATGTACAGTTTACATGATTGTAGCAAAATAAAATGTATATGATTATTTTTCATGAGGTAATCGGAATGCATTGGAATTGATAGGTATATTAAATACTGTTTATTAGGTTAATATAACCATTGTAACTCCGATTATGCAAATGTATGTCGTATTCAAATTATATCGTAATGATAAAAAGCTAATACCAGCATGATTGATACCTAAGAAGTTATTGCTTCCGTAATTTTCATACGTAAGTGCATAATGTTCAATAGATTACATTGAATATATCTACCATATCGATTATATTGTGAGGTTTGGGTTACATGGTATTTTACATTTCACATTAAAAATAGCTTTTAGTACAGTTTTACATACAGTTGCATGATATCACATAGGTCTGCTAAACCTGAAATAAAGACATACTTATAAAATAGTAGTATCTTCATGAATGTTATTTTAAATACAATCAATTAATCAATAAAACAACATCTTAAATGCAAGTATAAATGAATGTTACCTTAAAGAATGAGTTGATCGAAAAGCCAAGCATTCTATCTCTCTTCTCAGCCTTTGCTTGAAAGCATTATAATGAAAATCGATAAATCAATATTGATACTTATGACCAACAAAATAATATTCATGTTAATTTACGTATAGTATAGACGTCAGTCCAGCGTAATTATATTCGAAGTTTCCTTTTTTTTTTTTTTTTTTTTTTTTTAAACATCACTTTATTGTTCAAATTTGCACAACAAAGGAGAAGATACAATAGCCCAGGACAATTCCATTTCACTGGGAAATGCAGAGCATTAAAATTACATACAGTGTATAATGTTAGATAACATTAACAAAAAAATTACAACATAGTGAAGACTGAGGAGTTATGGATATTCCAAGCTACATATGAAATAAGACGAGAAGCTAAATATTGAAATTTCATTTGATATATCAACTTAATAAATACGAAGCATACATAATGAGCACTACAAGAGTTTCATTTGAGTTAATGTTTAATACAAAGAGGATTCTTTGAGCCTGAGTGCCATGCAATGAAAAGAGGTGAGCAATAGAAAGAAAATATAAGACTGGTTACAAGGTGTATTAACCAATTTTTGTGTGTGTGAGTAAATAATCCCTTACATACTTGAAATGCGAAGGGGAATTTTGGTTTCCCATTTATTGACATTCTTTGAGTAGTAGATGACAAACGAAGAAACAATGGATAGTTTGGATAGATTCTGTCGAACTTGTTTCAAATTGACAGGTTTTCAAATTTCTTTCAACAGCTGCTTATTTTAGCCTCGTCACATTGTCTGGCGAAATATGACCTCTAGAGCCGATTTTCAAAGGAAGATACACCACAGAATATCCAGCCTGTATATCGGCAACTAACGGGGCATATTTGTTCGATTTATATTCATGTGCCTTAACTACATTCAATTCAAAGGGAACTCAAGTATGAGGATTTTTTTTAAGTTTTCCAAAAAACACAAATGTCTTGGATGAGGTTGGTTTGGGTACACTCTAGTGGGGTTGTGGAGATGCCTTCTTTTGTCCATCGCTCTACTTTCAGGTCTGTGTACATAATAGTGTCGCTAAGAGAAGCGATGCCTTCTTGAATAATTTCGGCAAGATACAAAAGTATGTTGTCATGGCGCCAAGTATAACGTCCCCCGTCAAGTGACACAGGGCATGCGTTCAAAACATGGTGTAATTTTTTATCTTTTTTTTACATTTTTTACAGTTTGCTGATGCCCTTTTACCCCCATCGAGTAAGGTTTGCATTCATATTAAGTGTATCTGAAAGCGAATTCATGAGAAACTTTGTTGGGTAAGTTGTATATCAGGCTTTTCCATTCTACTGATGTTAATTCCAAGTTTGGACTCAAAGTGACTGGATATGATTCAGCCAGTATTGTGACCTTTTTCGTACCAGAGAGTGTTTAACCTGTTTCTTCAATTTGGGAAGAGTTGCATTAGGGTCTTGAAGCGATTGAAAAACATTATGGCTATTCACCACTGTTTACTTTTTTTCTGGTCCACTGAGATTCTCTAGCAATGATTAACCTAAGCATCACCAGTTACTCTTATTCTTGTGTAGTTTATTGTGTGAGCTTCATAGTACAGATCAGAAATGTTGAGTATGTTAAGACATTATGGCATATCAAGGAAGGCCAACGTGGCCGGTCTGGCAAGGCCGGACCATTTTCAAGTATCTATTGCATAAAACATCTAGTATTTTTAGATGAGTATCAGTGAGCTCATTGACTGTGAGGTGGAATCTCAGTGATGGCAGAAAATAGTCAGCAAAAACTTTCAGTTTGAATTCATTACGTACCAGAGCTTTATCAATATTTGTAACACCGACTTCAATCATTGATTTTACATACTGATATTTATCATCTGATGAGTTGTCATACGATACAAGTGAACCTAGAAATGTGAACTCTTCCGTTTTAAGGGTTTCAAATTCGATATTATCTAAGTGTAATTTCAAGTCAGTTGGTGAACCTCCAGATATTGAAAGGGTTCTACACTTTCTCTGTTTCAATTTTAAGCCAAGCGATGAAGTGCGACTAGAGATTATATTCATGAGTCGTTGATGGGTATTACCTGTTATTAAACAAAAATCATCTGCAAATGGTGCAGTGATGAGCTTTTTGCCATCTAGCTCGTATCGAAATCGGCTATTTTCCGACAGAACTTCAATAATTGGATTGAAGCAAAGGAGAACAATTATTGGCGATAACGGATCCCCTTGGAATATGCCCTTTTTAAAACGAAACTTTTGTGAGTTCCATTCTTTAGTCGAAACAATACCATTAAGGGAAGAGTACAGGTTCATGACATAATCAACAATCGGTCTAGGAATATTATTACGATTAAGACTGTATTCAATAAGATCATGCGGTACTGATCCGAAATCATCTTCAAGATCAAACCAAGTAAAATGTACCGTTTTACGGGACTCTTTCGTGTGTTTAATAATTTCATGAACCACTGTATTGTGGTCGAGACAACCATAAATAACATGAAAGAATTCCTTCTGGACAGTGCGATCTACAAAATCATTATCAGTTACAAAAGTTTCAATTTTATTAGCAAGTATTTGGTGAAATATCTTGCCAATCGTACTTGATAATGCTATTATTCGAAACTTCTCAGGTTGGCTTGTATCACCCTTTTAATGAATTAACGATACTCTACTCCGAGACCAAGATTGTGGGGGGACTGGGTTGCTTAATAGTTTACTGTAAAGTGTTGCAAGAAATATATTCATTTATTATTTATTCATTCATTTATCCATTTCTGATATTAATTGAGGATAACACTTTCTTCTATGAGGCTCTGTTGGATGACAGCAATATTCAATAATATGTATGAATGTAATCTCATGACAGCAACCAAACAAAACAAAGAGGGAAATTAATATATACTTTGCATGCAAATTCTTTAGTATCCACGTCATGTTATGTGGATTTATTACCGTTTTTAAAATTATTATATCTTAATATCTTTACCGACATTATGAAGTTATTAATCCACAGTTTACTTAATTATGATATTCTAAGGGAAATACAAACTCATAAACAAAGAAGTAACTTGCAAAATTCTCGAATTCCGTCAGTTCTAATCAGGCTCCGGCCTATTTTTTTTTCTTCTTTGTTGTTACTTTTCTTTTACAAAACTTTGCCCGAAACGTAATTAATCTGTCTCTCGGATGCAAACGGGGACTCCTTTTGGGGGTACATGCACCTCGATCTCTTGAAACAATACAGGAAATAAATTGCAAGTTCTATCGAAATGCAAAAATACACGATACCAATTTGTTCACACATCTTACATATTGAATATTTAAAGGCTTGAATAATATTATGATCTTGAATATTATAATATTGATAATAATTGCATGCGGTTTTCTTGAGCCCAATGAACAGGAAATACGAAAAAAAAACAAATATCGCGTATATATGATATCATTTCAGTAAATGATGACAATAATAAAACATTAGCAAACGAACATATTTTAAAGAAATCAAGCTTAGCGTAACAACTTGGTGTTATTCACCAGCGTAAGATATAATTCAAAGATATGACTACTTTTCCTTTATTCCGCATATTAGATAGATAGATAGGAATTGAATCTTGCTTTATTCTGCATATTGGACAGATGAAACGGATAGTTGCATTAACATACCATTATGATATAATGTTGTTGCCTATAAGACCTAACAAAAAGATGTTGTATTGCCGTTGTGCCAGAACATGGATCGGTCGGTCGGATTTTTTCCTCCCCTCCCCCCCCCCCCCTCAAAACAGCGACCGTCGCCCAAAAAACTCAAAATCGAGAACGTTGCCCAAATCTAGCTGGTGCAGTGTATGGTATATACACGTACACGAGGCCGGCGTCTACTTTTTTACGCTAGCAGGATTTCGAAACTAGGGGAAAATACGAGTGAGAATCTGGGAATGATTTGATGATTTCATAATTTATATCACATCTAAACACATAGAATATATATCATTTTGTTCCTTAATTGTTTTTCTTCTACAAAACGGTAAAGAAAATATATATATTCAAAAGCCGACTTTAGATTTTAAATTTCGGGATCGGCCGTAAAGGGCAATACAACATTTTGGTTAATACTACTATTAAACAATGAGCTGTATATCATATACTGAATGTTTCTTACAAAGAGATAAGATCGCTTGAAGCTCGGGTGTATCACCCGTTGAGACTAATTTATTGGTCTAAATCATTAGTGATGATGGTGATTTGAATGTCAGAAAGGAACAATAAGATATTTTGATTTATAAGGTGGTACAGTTTATGCAGGGTTCGTAATTAGTTTCAGAGAAAGGCATGGCTCTTTCTATGACCTAAGGCATTTTGTCAGAATATAGAAGCCATGTACCGTCACTCTCAAATGATACTTGATGATGCATTCCCTACGTCAAAATGACGGACCTGCATGCGACGGGTATTTGTGAGCATGAATACAGTCCATAAGCTTTATTGCTCAGTAACAGCGAGCCCTTCAATCATGGTTACCATAATAATAATAATAATAATAATTGTGATTTATATAGCGCATTATAATCATCGAAGAAAATTCTCTATGCGCTTTACATTATATAATTTACATTATCACATGCATATTACATATTAGGCCTACATTATTACATACAAATTATAGAAAATTGCATTATGACATACAAATTAAAAATTAAATTACATCAGATAATATTTCAATACAACAAATAACAATTACTTTGAAAATACAGTAGATAAGTTTTGACAGCAGTCTTAAACATTGCAAGTGAGTTAATATTTCTTATTTTAAAGGTAGAGAATTCCAGAGTACGGGAGTGGAGACTGAAAGGGCTCTGTTGTCATATGTCTGTGTGTTTATAGGCGTTACAGAAAGAAGATATTGTGAGGATGATCTGAGGTTGCGTCTTGGTGTGTACTGATGAACAAGTTCTGATATGTATTGTGGAGAGAGGTAATTCTGAGCTTTAAAACATAAAATGAATATCTTTAAAAAGTACACCTTTTTACATGGTAGACATTATCATACCAAAACTCCAGTCGATATCAATTTGTGTCCACGTTTACTCAATAACGCTTAGGTAGTTAGAACGAAGAGGTTGGAGAGCTCCTTGTTGCTGTTTGAATTCCTCAGCCTCGTGTCTAAAGAGAAATGAATGAGTAAATTAATCAATTCACCCATTGTTAATTTACGGGGGTTACGCGTTATATGCAATACACGTAAAATATGGTGTACTACCAAGTGTTTGATTGTAATAATTGTTCCTCGAAATCCAAGGGGAATTCGTTTCATCGGTTTCCAGAGCCACACAATCGCAATGAAATATTCAAGTTATGGGTAGCAGCTCTGAAGGTGGAGAAGTTTCTTGACAAAAAGTAAAAGTACGACATGCTCACAACTGAAGTGATCTGCAGTGCTCATTTTAAAGAGGCAGATTACCGAGTTGACATGAGATAGGGGTCGACCAGGCGCGGATCCACGGGCTCAATTCTACCGGCCCGGCTATGGCAAGCCCATTGTGTAAAAACTAGATAAACTCAGTTTATCAGAAAAACTGTGTTTACCAATGATAAACTCAGTTTATTAACTGATAAACTGACTTTTTCTGATAAACTGAGTTTATCAACTGATAAACTCTGTTTATCTGATAAACTCTGTTTATCTGTTGATAAACTGAGTTTATCATTGATAAACTGAGTTTATCATTGATAAACTGAGTTTTTCTTGATAAACTGAGTTTATTAACTGATAAACTGAGTTTATCAACTGATAAACTGAGTTTTTCTGATAAACTGTGTTTATCTGTTGATAAACTGAGTTTATCTGAGAAAAACAGAGTTTATCTGAGAAAAACAGAGTTTATCTAGTTTTTACACAAAGGGCTTGCCATAGCCGGGCCGGAAGAATTGGGCCCGTGGATCCGCGCCTGGGGTCGACTCCATGCGATACGTCACAGAACGGGCCGTGCGCAAACACAATGGCGACGTTCTGAAAATTCCCAGAGCCGCGAAAGACGAAGGATTCTAAAGAAAAGTTACGTTCTCCCTTTCGTCAAATGTTTTATATCTTTCAGATAATGTTTTACATGGCCTACAAACTGCAATTAACATGCAGGTTGTGGATAATGCCCCTTAAGGTCTCATTTAGATATGACGTGTAAAACAGCCGTCAAAACAAATCGCGTATTTAATTAGCTCAGTGTATAATAGACATAAATGTGACACGTTTTTACACTTTACGTCAATAGGGAGTTCCGCAAGCTCAACGCGGACGGAGAATCTGCGGTTCGTGTGCAAAATCGAGAAGCTACTATAGTAAGAGCTGAGTGATCGCTGAAATCCTTAACGGTTTTTTGCCAAATCTACGGGCGCTCTCAACGACGCCTCACGTGAATCAACAGCCAATCAGCGAGCTTTTAATACCTGAAATGGTATGGGAATTTCATCGTTTTATTACATGCGATGATCAAATCAGGGGACGGAAAAGAAGGTTGACAAAATTTCAACGTAAAAGGCTCTTCGGTCAGTTTTTGTTCGATTATTGTTATAACAACATGAGTATGGATATAACATTAATTGTTTGAAAACGGGATGATGAATTGTTGAAATATGATATAAGGCCGTTTTGTGGCTTGGTTAAGCCAAGTTGTGCTAGTCGTGTAGTGGTCACGGCAGCTCCTCCGCACTATGCGTACGCGTTAACCGAAAAGCGAAGCCGTTTATTTTTACGAGGGTGGTCTGTGTGGACGGCCGTAACCCTGAGGGCTCCCACGTCGTAAAAGGTCGGTCCGTCGCTGAGTGGAAACTCGCTATTTATAATAGTGATAATAATAATATTTAACTTTTATATAGCGCTTAATACATATGTCTCTAAGCGCTTTACAAATATCCTATTATGAAAAGGACCACCCCCCCCCCCCCCCCGCGGTTTTGCCGCGTCATATCTGACAAAGGCCTCAATGGTGTAATTTGATCGATGTAGAGTATGATGATTCGAATGAGATTAAGACTAAATATAGATCTTAAGCTCGTCTTTACGTGTCTTTTACTAAATATCAAAAGAGTTTGTGCTTATTATACGATCGGAAACAAGCTAAGGCAGACACGCATTTCACGATCCTTACGAAGTTAGGATATCGCTGTGAAATGCCCGTCGCACAAGGTGTTTCAATCGCCTTTTTTCGAAAGGTTTGTAATTTTGAAGGTTCGTTACTCCTATGAGGTTCATTATTGCCAAGGTTTTTATTGCCGAAATAAAATGGGGTTTGATGCATTAATCTCAAGGTTTGATTATCCAAAGGTTCATAATTCCAAAAGTAAAATAGGATACATTACTCCTAAAATTAAATAGGGGTTGCATAAATTCCGAAGTTCATACTTCCGAAAATTACATAAGACCCTGTATCATTTTGGAGAGTTTCAAACCTGTGGCATAACGAACCTCATTCATTTTTGGAATAATGATCCTATTTCACATTTGGAATTATGAACCTTCGGATAATCAAACCTTGATATTACTACATCAACTGTTTGGACTTATGAACCCTCTGCTAAGGGAAATTTGTGTTTTGCCATTGCAAACCATCGGAACCATGAACCCTTTTCAGAGAAATTCTTAGAGCAGGTGTTAACGCCATCGAAATAATGTCTGGAGTGCAATGGCATAAGGCAAGCCTGCAATTGCATCTACTTTTTTGGAACTTGGCTAAACAAGTGATTAAGATCAACCTGTTGGTCACGGGCGAGAATATCCGACTGCGTCAGCCCTCTGACCGTGTTGTGTATCTTAACATGTAGTCTCATTTCATAGATTATTTTCAGTTTGTCTTTTTGATAAATATTTACGTTCTTTTTTCGAAAATAGCAAACAGAAGAGAATGTAGTGAAATAAAAAGGGGATTAATCGTATTTTGATGTTGAAAGACACCAGATGTATACGCTCCTCGAAAATGTCGACATTTGTATTTTCCTGTATTTATCCGGAGATCTGACACGACTGAAAAGCTAATTTTGCCTATGACACATCTGCATCGACCTACGTTTTAAAGTAGGACTATTTGTCATATAATATGATTATCAATCAGGAATTGCACTTTTTACTACCTGAAAACATTGAGGCGATCACTCAGCTGGTGAAGTTGATCGACCTTAGTTTGCCGGTCTATCAACTCTGACCGGTACTGCAACCTAAGGGCGTTCTCGATCTGGTTTAGGTAGTAAGCGTCTGTGACGTCACAGAATCTGCTGGTGAGAATATTTCAAGGATTTGTGACTGCAAAAATTTCATTTATTGATGTTAAATTTAATACAAGATTTTGTCGTTTGTAGTTACCACAAGATCCGCGATTCTCACGACACCAAATTAATTTTTAGATATCATGAAACACACTTCTGAGCTGTCATAATTTATTTAAGATGATTACAGGACATAAGTGCTTGTCCTTTTGAAAATCAACAACAATTCTTTTTAATGCACTCTCTTGTACTGTTTCCGCATTAGTATCCTTCCATTAAAACACGCATTACGTTCGTTGGACTGTTCCCTAGGAAATGTATGTCCAGACGAAAGTCTCGGACATACGTTATTAAAAAAAATACTTCATGTTTCTTTAAAATCGATTGTCATGGTTAATTTCGTCAATGTTGTTTTTCCATATACTTAGGAATCTGTATATTTGAAAGATAGTTGCATAAACCCGCGAGTCTTGGAACTTTACAAAATATACATTTTTGATAAACAGTCACGATAGGAATGTCCAATTGATTATAATGCTTCGCTGTGGTGATTAATATAGAATGGTTTAAATTCTTTCTTTCAAAAAAAAAAGGAATGTATTTGATACGTAGCACTCCCAACTTACGCTTCCACGGCTTGTCTGCATGAATTCTTGATTTCACTGAGACCATGTTTACTCTCAGTCTCAAATCTCCTCAGAAGTTTGTCCTCCATTGCCCCCCATAGCCATCGTCGTACTTGAAGAAACACAACGCTGGCTCCTGCTGCCATTCGCTGTCTTTCCGCACGATTATTTGAGTCCTGAACGCCAACTATGATATGAAGTGAAAATGTCATTAACTTGGTAACTAATTGTTTTCGCTGCAGATTGTATTATCAACCGCCGTCTATTATACAAGTGAAATAGTATACAAATAATGAATGGTTATGAGTTCAATAGTGCGAATATTTTCATGAGTTGAAAGATTAACATTCTATTCAACGAGGCGTCAGCCGAGTTGAATAGAATTAACGTTAATCTTTCAACGAATGAAAATATTTGCACTATTGAACGAATGAAAAACATTCATTATTTGTTTTATACAACATCGAAGAAGATCTAATAGAACGTTAATCAACAAATTATGCTTTACTCAATATATTAAAGATAAATTAAAGTTGGAGTCAAGCCTTCTCGATTACATTGAGATTGCCTTCGCGTCAGATACACGCAGGGATACGCGCGCGCACGACTGAGAGGTACGCAGTCTGCATATAACCAAAAATGCACGGCGCATATAACCAAAAATGCACGACCGTGCAATATACCATCTATTGAATATCATGTGACCAACAATCCTCCAATCAAATGACAAGGATCCACGTAGGTGTTGTATAATTAATAATATAGGACTTTATCCGTAAACATACGCACCCACGCCCGTACACATATTCACATGCACACACGACGGAGAGTCGAAGAGCAAACTTTGGTGCACTACCACAACGGAAAGAATCAATATATTCGGTGCTTGTTTTTTAGTTGAATTTTGTTTGTTCAACGGATTTTTTAAAACCTTAGTGGCATCTCTTTACTTCTATTGAGGTCATAACTTTATTTTAGTAAAAATGAACCGAGAAAACCATGATAACCCCCACACCCCCTTGTTTCCCCCCCCCTCCTTTTTAAAATAAATTTTAGGAATATTTTTTTTAAAAACAAAATCTTGGATGCGCCCTTGGCTTCCCCTTTATGATGTACTTAAATGCCGTCTGTACTAGTTTGGCTAGGAGGGATTAGACCACCCAGGGTTGTCACTGACAAGTGGCTATCTCATCAACTCAGCTCTCAATTAACATAAGAAAAATATCATGGGGGACCAATAGTCACCGATTAGGCATTGTTTTCTACATAGAGGGAGCAAGTATCTACAAGTAGTACAGTGGGGCTTTAAGACATTTCATACCGTTGGCAACGCGTTTCCTAGACGTCGCGAACACTGCAACAAGCCCTTTATCGGTGACCCCTCTTAGTAAGGATTCGACAGTGCTTCCTTCAATCTCCGTGCTGCCGACCTGTGGAAGGATATCTTCGTGTAGAGCTTGGATGAAGGCCTTTGGGTGCTCATGAGGAAACTCCTGGAAGCATTTCTTGTACTCACCTGTTATTTGATTTGCGAAATGATCAATGAAAAGGCATCATAGTGGTACTGCTATAAATATATAATTCATCTTTACTACAAGTCTTACACAAGCTGTTGGCAGAACCCCTTTTTACCAATGGCACTGGTGTAGCTAGCCACATTCCGAAACTATTATGTGGGTTCCGGATATTGGTTACGAATTACTTTGAGTCTTCGGTTGTTTTAAATGTGCTTAGAAATAGACTGGTAAAGATTCTTACGAAGGAGGTCGTGGGAATAGTCTTCGCAGGCCATTCGTGTGGTACGGTTAGTTGCCTTGGTGATCTTTCTGTACCAGTCATGAACGATAGCCTGCATAAAGTGAGAGGTGATGAGATGCAATATTATCTAACAGATGCCATGATTAATCAGCATAAACAATTCCAAATGATGTCAACTTCATGCATATCAATTGCGTAAAGGCATTGGGTTTGTTGTTAATTCTTCGTCACTAACAACGAAATCTTTCCTACTTTTTCCAAACAAAATTACAAACATATAAACAAACAAAATTGTATATGACATTTTTCTTTTGATATTAGCGAATTGGACCAAAATAGTTTTTACCAAAAAGTAATTGGAAAGGAATTTGGCATCCTACCCCCCCCCCCCCAAAAAAAGAAGAAGATATGCTTAAAAATTATACCTCTCCATGTTCTTGGAAATAAGAGTCTAGCGCCCTCTTATTTCTCTCACTGGCTAGTTTTGTCTCCATCCGTCTAATGACGTCGTCCATGCATTCCATTATCTAGTAGCAAGATATTTGGAAACAAAATGATTAGCTCGAGACAATTAAACAGTCACAGTAAAGGTAAACAAAAAAGAGGCAAAGAAAAAACAGAATAAAAGGAAAGTCATCTAGTAATCCCGACGTGAATTGTTTGGTATTTTGAGAAACGTCGCCCGCCCCAGTTCTCCCCCTCTCTCTCTCTCTCTCTTTCACTACGCCGTCACAGGTAAGTCTTAAAAAGAACGAAGCATTTTTAAGGATAACATGGATAATTTATTCATATCTTACTTAAGCCAACCAAAGAGATACCAGCAACAAACCGGCCGACTTTTTGCCATTTGTCGTGACCAAAATCTATATCGATCCGATGTCGGTCCATCGGCTTGAATAAGGATTAATCTATTTCTAGACAATATATATATTTACCTCTTCATCAACGCTGGTGAGAGCCTTTTCTCTCTGCGTTTTGCTTTCTAACATGTATTTTTTGGTCTGTACGAGGAGTATGCTAGTTTTTTGCTTGAGCGTTTTAAACTCCAGTTTCAGTTCATTCCTATAATAGAAAAAAAAAACGATCTCAGTATTAAACATAATATTCTTTCACAACTGATGTGAAGCAGTTCAACAGTTTCTGCAAAGTTTCTAACTCTCTCCGTCTCTCTCCCAGGCTCTAGCACTGTCAGGCATGCACCCGTTTTCACTATCTTGAATCCCCTCCCCCACTTCTTTCACCTCGGGAATCAGTAAGATTGCAATAAAAAGATTTACATAATGTACATGTAAATGTATCTATTCAGTTGAGACGATGTCATATTTTTTCACAGATGTGGGTTATTTCATATGATTAATACACTAAATTATGAGCAAGCTAGCTATAAAATGTAGATATCCGAGGAGCCAATCAGAGCTCAGAAATTTTAACACTTTATATTGGATATTTCTGATTCCATCCTTTTCATTCAATAAGTTTATTTTAACTTTTCGTCACTAATTTGACAATTCTCTGATATTTTTTTTGCCATTTTTTGTTAACAGCAATTTTGTGTTCAGGTTGGATTTCCCTTAAAAAATGATCGTTTAAAGTTGAAACATAGTGGAATGCCACGATTAGCAGGCCTCTACAAAACCCACACTTTGTGTTCGATCGACGACCTCAAGGTATCAATAGTTGTCATGCACGAAGTCAAGATATCCTGGCATACTAGGCGGTTACTGTCGAGCTTGTCTTTCTTCCCAGCGATTGTTGCTCGCTCCTGGGATAATAAGAATCAAAATAGAAAAAGAATAACGAATAAAGCAAATGTTTCGGTTCCCCCCGGACAACTACTACCCGGACAACTACCCTGGACAACTACTCCTAGGATAGTTGCCCGGGGGAGGGGGATGGTAGGTGTCCCAGAGGATGGTTGTTCTAGAGGGTGGTTGCCCTAGGGGTAGTTGTCCCGGGGGGTAGACGTCCTACAGGGTGGTTGACTTAGAGGGTAGTTGTCCTAGGGGATAGTGATCCTATGGGTAGTTGACTGGGGGTGGTTATCCGGGGTGGATGTCCAGGGAGTAGGTGTCCTAGAACAGTCATTTTCATCATATAACTCATGACACATGCATGGTCTCTGCATGGCAATAAGCCTTATTTGACAAAGTAATTACTCTTAGTCTTACCTCTATCTTTTTCAAGAAGCCTTGAAATGATTGCCGCCTCTTCCTTCGCGGCTCTTCCACTTGCCTCGCTGTTAGAGATTAATAAACAATATAGAGAAAAATGAACCTTAAAACAGCCACTAAAAGTAGTTTGGTGATTATTTACGATGCTATTGTTTACGATCATCAATCATTATTGTTAACGATTATTACTTATAAATCATGTAAGTATTGCAAGTATTAGTGGAAGATTCCACATGAAGAAGGTAAGGCTAGTTAACACGTCGTGCAAACGCCGCCTCACCCGACATTCTCAACCGGGTAAAAAAGCAAAAGGCAGAAAAAGAGTAATCATATTTGAACAATATTGTACATATAATTTACGGTCAGACATAAATGTGGAGTAATTACGATGGCTTTTGAGTACGTTATTACCCGTTGTGACATAAACCTCCTGCGAAATCTGTTATCAATTCTGCAGTTATATTAAAAGTGTAATCTTTCAACAGCACATTCATGACAGTAGCATCCTTACTTATAGGTGACATTATTTTATAACCAAAATATCGCTTGCAGGGGCTTTTCCTTCTCAGACTCAATACTTCGATTATCATAAAAGTGACATGGCGTATATACTTTCTTCTCCAAGGGCATCACGCAGTGCCTCACTTCCAGATATAAAGAAGCACTTTTCCTTTGCTTCTTCCAATGTGGAAACGGTGCCAGTCGATTTTAGAAGCTCGTAGGCATCTGTGAGGTGTCCCCGCTTCACCTGCAAGACAATCGATGCCGATTAGTTGTCAATTATGTGTTGTTCTCCCAAATAAATGTAGCATTAATTTGAATATATACTAAAGTACTGAGTATCATGAGTATACTTCAGAAGCATGATAATAGAGGATGAATATTTCAAAGCAAGATCGATACGGATTTGAAGTATTTTTTTTTTTCTTTTCTTTTTCCCTTCCACAGGGATCCTTTATTAAATAATATCGTTCACATTATTATGTATACAAGAATTGGTTTTTACATGCAGAAGTTCAAAATAATATTCCTGGCCATTCAAAATATGATAAGAAAATACATTTATAGATACCGGTATCAGTTACAAATTGAAGTTCACTTTTTAAAATAAATATCAAAGATTTAGTTGGCAAAATGATTTTAGAAGAAATAAACAATCAGAAACACTTTGCAAAAAGTAACCACTTTTTTACAAATTTCTGTTCTTTCAGATTTGTTTTACATATATACTTTTCCATGTTATAATAACACTTTATCGCTGATATTATGTTTTCAAAAACTGGCAAACACTGTTTACATTTGGCTGCAAAAATTTCTTTCCTGACTATAATCATAATACAGTTGAGGGCACTGTTATTATTACCGTGAAACCCAAACAACTTATTTTGATTTCTAAACTTAATAAGTACATTATTACGAGACAACCAATACTCGAGTTTAGACCATATTTCAGTTGTATGAATACAGTAACAAAATATATGTATAATCGTTTCTACACTGTTATTACAGAATGTACATAAGTTATCTGTAACTAATTTAAATCTTAACAAAGCATCTTTCATATAAAGAATTCTATTCAGTAACTTGAACTGAAACCACCTCATGTTAACATCGACAGTTGAATTAAAGGGAAGAAAATAATACGAACTCCATACAATATTGTCAAGGTCAAACTCCTGTTTCCACTTAGTAAGACTTTTACATTCCTTTATATTATGTTTCAATAAAGAACGGTATATATGTGCACAACCTTTTTCCACTTTTATTATTAATAACAATGCTTCCGGGATGATACATGTAGGTTCAATGACCTTTGGTATGACATTTTTATTAAAACCAAATCGAATAGCATTACAAAAGCCATAATATTGAAGAAAGTTTACATGTACATTGTATTTATGTTGAAAATCAAAGTATGAGAGAAATGATCCATCTGTTTTTAAAACATCGTTAACAAAACGTACCCCCTTAGCGCACCAAGACTTATAATAAATTACGTTATCATTAACTTTTATTTTAGGGTTATTCCAAAGGGGTTGACATGCAATATCATTTACAGTGAATTGAGTAAGGTCTGAAAAGGCTGATAATACTTCTTCCCAAAATGGGTTTCGTATTGTAGTGGCTAATTCTTTGTAATATTCAGCCCCCATGAATAACTGAAGAGATGTATACGGTGGAGGTAAGAATGATTGGAACATATGAAGAGAGAAACTTTCAGAACAAATAAATCTTCTTATCCATGATATCTTAAGTGATTTACAATGCATACAAAGGTCAGTCACTTTAACTCCGCCTTCATTGTACAATTGACCCATTTGTTTCCTACTTATTTTATCACGTTTGCCATGCCATATAAATTCAAAAAAACGTCGATCGACATCCTTCATAATTTCTAATTTTGGTTCAGGAAGAGATAAAAATAGGTAGTTCAATTTGGGTATAAATAAAGATTTTACTATCGTAACTCTTCCTAAGGGAGTCAATGTTCTTTTCAACCATATCGTCATCTGACGGTTTATCTCTTGAACCTTTTCTTGATAGTTGTGATTAACCATTTCTGATAATTTAACTGAAAAGTCTATGCCCAAGTACCTAAAATATCCCTCAGATATCCAATTAAGTTTGTACTCGTGTAAAATCTCTTTTTTTGAAGTATAATAATAATTAAAATAACTTCTACTTAATATATAGCGCTTTTAATAAGAGATTTATATCAAAGTGCTTTACAATATTGATACAAGTGAAATTATCAAAAATATTAAAGATAACAAGGTAAAGTAACAATTGACGAACTAGGTTGAATATGCCTTTCCCACTAAGTTTTTTACTTTGATCTAAACAAAGTAATATCAGAGATCCAACGAATGGAGGATGGAAAAGAATTCCACAAACGCGGAGCAGAGCATGAAAAGGACCTATCATCAAAGTATTTTTTTTTGGTGCTTTTTTAGCGGTAAAGAGAGTTTGATTTGCAGAACGAAGGGGCCTATTGGGTGTGTATAACTGAATTAGTTCAGAAAGTTTATTTGGGGCATGACCATGTATAGACTTGAAAGTTAACATAAGAACTTTGAACTGGACGCGAAATTTAATGGGGAGCCAATTGAATTGGTTAAGGGTTTGGTGTAATATTGTTATGTTTGGGGGTGAGAGAAACTAGACGTGCTGCAGAGTTTTGAATTCTCTGCAGCTTGGCCATATCTTTTTCCGGAATGCCATGGAGCAGGCTGTTGCAACTGTCTAGGAGTGAACTGATAAATGCGTGGACGAGGATTTCAGAGGATGACTTGGAGAAGAATTTACCAATTGGTAATGATGCCTAAATGCACTTTTAAAGTATGTACAGTACTGTCTTAGTCAGTGGCGAGTGATCTTAAACTGTTTTAAAAATATTCAGAAACTGTATGGTATGGTACTAGATTTGACTTAAATTTGTTTTTTGATTATAAGTTCATCACCGGGGACGCTAGCTCCAATAATTTCTGCACTTTAAATGTATTTTTGGTTTCATCATTATAATGCACTTTACACGTGAAAAAAGTGCATACATGTATGTGTATCAAATTCAAGTTTTAAAACACTTCTTTATTTGTGATATTCAATGTTATGCAGATCAACAGCGAAAAAAGAAGAGCCTATCTCACTACGCACAGACACAGAGCACGCACATATACAATTTCAAATCTTCGCTAAACGCAGGTCTTCCCAAGCCCGTCCATATTGTTAAGACAATAGGGTGTACCAGAATATTTTGGTACATTTGCCACGCTGGCCCCTACTGTGACCGAATAATCGTTAGGAATATCAAGGGTAAAAAACTGTTTTGATTTCATACGTACTTTTTCTTTTCTTTCAGGTCGTTCTTCGTCTGCTCGGTCCCACATCGTGAAGCCGATGATGATATCAGGGTTTGGCAGACGCTCTTTTACTTTCAAGAAGTGTTCCTTTGTCTGTTTGTGAAATAATTTAAGCATAATAATTGAATATACTATAAGGCCTGGAGCATAAAGTACAATTTCCACATTTTTGAGCGATGTAGTACCTTAACATCCGTTGATAAAAAACAAATCTGAAGATACTTTCGTTTGGCTTCCAGAAGGGCGAAAGCGTTTTGTGCCATTTTGCTATATAAAGGCTGACGCGCGGTAACCCGACACATGCTCTGGCGACGATTACTCCGGTGACAAATGCTCCGCCAAAAGCGACAATAGCTCCGCGACATTTGCTCCGACGACATTTGCTCCGCCGACAATTGCTCCGCCGACAATTGCTCAGCCGATAATATTTCTTTCATGGGTTATTTTTTGTTTTTGTTTTGTGTGATTTGTTTGGTTGTTGTTGGTATTCAGGGCCGTAGCCAGCATTGTGAGAAAGGGGATGCGTTTTAATTCCCCGATCAGAAGACACTGATTGAAGAAAAAAAGTAATAGATAAACTTTTCTCAACCTTGAGTCGACCTTCTTTTAACAAATAGTGATTTTTTTTTCGTTAGGCACAATATATTTTAAGGTAATATTTATTCCCGTTTGGTAAGCGATTGTATATAGCGAGAGAGAGAGCTAAAAATGTATACTTATCATTAATAATGAATAGCATCTTCCTGCTTAATTTCCCTCCTTAATTGAATGAGCATGTTCATACCATAGACTGTCGAGCGAGCGTTTTTAAACCAAAAATTATTTTCAACAATAATGAGTATCAAAACAGAGTTTTCTTGCTGCAGGACGGGTAGGGCACATTATAGTTAAGGCGATGTCAATTTCATTTTTAGCGAGCGGGCGGTTTGAAGCTTATTTTATATTGAATAGCATCTACCTGCCTTCCACCCTTCTTCGTCTGGCGTTTAGGAGCTGCACATTCGTCAATGAATATGTCTAAAATTATAATCGCGAGTTAGCGTATCAAGACAGTGAGCGATTTTTTTTGCACTTCTCTTTTGATAATAATTGTAGGCATATTTTTTTCCCATAAAGTAACTGTGTCTTCTTGTTCCGTAAAAGGAAGGCACAACCGCACAAACACATTTAAGGGGACGTTTTTTGTTTGTTTTTATTTTTCTTAATTGGCGAACAAGGAAGGTAAAAATCATAGGTTATAATCTAGAATAGAATCTTTCTACATTACGCCCCTTTTTAATCAAACGGGCAAGTATTATTTAAGGATTATTGTTTATTCCTTGTTGGCCAGCGAGCCTAGCGAATGGTCGAAATTCTTTGACTTGCCATTTCGTATTAAAAAGCATCTGCGTGCCTAGCATCGCTTTTTAATCACTGACAGTGGCGGATCCCTGGGGGAAAAAACGTGTAAAACACGTAAATTTTACCCTTTTGGGGAGATGGGTCCCCTCCCCTGGCGCCGAAGGGGGGCGGGGTGCGATTTTTCAAATTTTCGAGGGCCAAACAAAATTGCCCAATAACCCCATCCCCCACTGAGCGAGTTATCGGCCGGCTGTTTCGCCGCTAAATATTTCCTCAAGAATTGGGCCCCCTCCCCTGCCGTCGACTGGATCCGCCCCTGATCACTGATGTACAAAATGTATAAGCTATAGTGTAGCGAGCAAGCAATTTTCTTCCTTTTCATAAAATAGCTGAAAAAATCTGCCTGCCTATCACGCCTTTTTTTAATCAATGATTATTTCATGCGGGCCTATATTTTATACTCCATTTTATTTCTCATTTTCCTTGACGTCGTGACGCGGCGCCGGCAGGATTTACCGTCATAAATTATACCGATAATATCCCGACACAATGCAAAAATATGGAAATTAAATCTTCCTATATTCTTTTTTGTGTCCCTTTTCCCTTGCCTTTAGCTTTTTCTTTTCTCTTTTCATGTCCATGTTTTCTTGGCCTTTTTTTTCCTTTCCCTTTATCTTTTTTTCGCTGCAAAAGGGAGCATTTGTCTTTTACGGGGCACTCTTTTTACGTCGGCGGAGCATTTGTCTTCAACGGGGTACTTTGGGGAGGGAGCGATGTTGGAGCATCTGGATTTTACAGGGCCTGTTTGGGAGCAACATTGTCGGCGGAGCAAATGTCGCAGAGCAAATGTCGCGGAGGAATTGTCGCTTTTTGCGGAGCATTTGTCGGCGGAGCAATCGTCAGCGGAGCATGTGTCATAGATCCTGACGCGCACTAGTGCTTTTGATAAGCAGAAGGTCTTTTGTATAAAAAAAAAAACCCATAACTTCAGAAAATATCAGCCTATTTTGATACCAAAGTACTAGAATTAGGTAATTACTATCCACGTGTAGTTTGTAATGGTCGATAAAGATAAAGGAACGTAAAGTAGGGAGAAGGAAGAGGTCAAAACAGCCAGGACCATTAGAGTGACTTTTTACTGCCGACAAGAGGCGCATTAACACGACTTGCCTCTAAGTTGGGGTGCTAGGAGGTGGGGATATTAATTATTATTATTAAATGGACAAGTTTTTAATGTTATTGCTAAATTATCAAATACCCAGGAGATGAACATATGGACATAACATCCCCTGACGACGGATAGTCAACCTGTTCGAAACGTCGAGCCACTCCCGCCACCCGTCGTCTCCAAGCGCAATAGTTCTGCTTAGAACTATAAGCTAAGAAAGACAACCAACAGTCTTTATCAAGACTACACTAACAGTCCTTCAGGACTACACACCCTCAAGAAAGATTACCGAGGTCCTTTTCAAGACTCCTCAATCCTCCCTCTCTCACATGGTGCATCCGCAAGCATATACTGTCTCGGCCCCACACTCCGTGAACGGAGGGATACCATGCGTGTTCCCAAACTCTCGGGCTCGTAACAAAGAAAAAGGTCTACCCGTATTGACTTTACACACCGGACTTTTGCTGAAAGGGGGGGGGGGAGGGGGGGGGGGGGTGGCTGAAAAAGGCTCGTATAACAAAAGAAAAAGGTCGACCCGTATTGACTTTACACACCGGACTCTTGCTGAAAGGGGGGGGGGGGGGTCGCTGGGAACACGCATATGCGAACCCTACTCTCTTAATTTCTAGGACTTAAATTGTAAATCCATTTGGAGACTTATAATTTCAAGTCTTTAAGACTTAATAAATTGGGAATTCGACTAAAAGTTTTATCGAAACCAGCTTCTAGATATAAATCTTGGAGAGACTTAAACTTCTCGCCAATCAGATGTGCATATTTCCAGTTGCACCAGTTGATGACTGACTGTTGGCATATTTCCAGTTGAACCAGCTGACACCAATTAATTTGCATATTGAATATGGGGTGCGTGCAGATCTATGTTTTTTTAACAATTTATCTGAATTTACAGCATATTTCTTAATTACTGATGATTTAGGTATATGCAATTCATTTCGAAAATACTACAAATATAAATTACCAGTTATTAGGACATTTCGCTACTTCGTATGAATTACATTTAATTAAACATGAATAAGGGAAACATTAACTATGAACTAAAATAATTTCAATAAAATACAAGTATATGAAAAAAAAATCGATTAATTAAATTATGTATAAGTCTACTTATTACCGATGCCTTTACATTGAAAATACAGACGTACCAGTATTGAATTGTTGTTGCCGTTCAACTGGTTAGAAGTTTTACCAAATGGTTCTAATGGCTCAGCTATACCAGTAAATCTAAAAGACTTGAAATATAAATACAATTGACTTAAACTTTAAATCTTTCAGGGACTTAAAATTTTAAGTCTTAGCTAAGACTTATTTTTTAAATGAATCCAAGAAAGGTTTAAAGTAAATATTAAAAGACTTGAAATATAAAAGATTTATGTTTAAATAAACCTTGAAAAGATTTAAAGGTAAAACTGAAAATATTTAAATTTTAAATCTAAGAGACTTATATTTTAAGTCTTTTGTGGTTTTAAAAATTTAAGTCTTAATAAAGACTTATTTTAAATCCCAAAGGGTTCGTCACTAATATCAGTCTCTGTTAGATTTAAAAGTAAGACTTTAAGATTTAAAAATAAGACTTTCAAATTTAGAGAGTAAATAACACTACCTGTAGCCGCAAAAGATTTTGTTTTACTTCACGAAAGCAGATTCTGATTAACACCTTACCTCAGCTGATATGCCTGACATAGTGTTGACTATCAGGACATGAACGTCAGCATCTCCACAGAAAGCTTTTACTTTATCTCCCATCTCGCGACACATGCTTATCCCGGGACTGTTTAGATATTCAAGATTATAATATATAATGTTTGTACTATACGTATATTTTAAAGCATTATTTTGCGTATATTGATTGTCTGTTCAACGCGATAAGGGCGTTAAGTCATATCATTTTGCAAAAATTTAACTCCCTTCTGGCGATAAACAAAGTCCCAAAACAATTTTGGGAATTTTCCGTGAGTTCTTTAAGTGAAGACGGCTAAAGTAGTGTATGTGTGCTGATATGTGAATAACCACCCATAGTATGTTATGATATCTAACGTACACACTTTACTTCACTCGATGTCACTAATTCCAATAGTATTATAGATATTTAAAATTTGTTTAATATTTCTCATAATACCTGCCTCTAACTACAAAAATACGAGAGGGAAACGGATCTAAACCCAGATTTTTAGCCGAATAGGGTAAGCTTTTTTATCAAATATTCGTCTCTTTATATCAATATTCCACTAAGAACTGCTATAGTTAATACAAATTTACCAGTCGAGAATCTGAAGAAAGTGTGTAAGCAAATGACACTTGTGGTCGCCCTTCGCCAAGAAAATCTCGACGTGGCGGGAAATGTCAAGGGGTTGATCCGCACTGGCGTCCGATAAGTCATGAAGAAGCTGATAAAATTAAGATAAACTATCTTAATTAACAGGTCAAAGTTATTCATGATATAAAAAATAAAAATGATAATTATCATAATTATCATGACTATTATTATAATCATTATTATAATTATAGTTATTGCTATTATCATTTTTATCATTATAATTTTATTATCATTATCAAGATCATCATCTTTATTATTTTCATCATTATCATTATCATCATGATTATCAATATTTTGTCTTAATTAACCAGCCTATCCTATCGGTATTAATACCGCCTTTCCTGTGGGCCCTGCAGATGTCATTACCCCAGTATTAACTAATACTCATTTTAGTACACCTGTATCGAAAGGCGCTTTACATATGGGCAAACACCATGTCCAAGTACCTATACACTGAGCAGGGATCAAACCCGGGACCTCTTGTATGCTTTTAGTCTTAAAGAAGCTATTAAGAGCCAGCGTAAGGACAGAAAGCGGGAAGTAAGACAACACATTTAAAGAGAAGGAAAAGACATACATATTACAAGTAGATGAGGACAAATAAAATGCATGAATAGTAATGAGAACGTCTGAGAAAGTCGGTTTACCTACCGGAATGTCAAGGGGTATTATGGAATTCTCCTCGTAAGACATCGCACCATTGTTTGTTGACTCTGAAGCGAACTGACTCCTCCTGATGATGAAGTGTGACCCAACCTCAGAATAGCTTGGTAGCCGAACGCCCTTTTGAGGGACGTGTGGATTAATTGCATCATCATCATTATCATCGCGAGCCTCCTCGATCTGAAGGAAACAATTGGTGGTATGCCCCATACCACAGGGCAGCAACTTCTTGCCAACCATGGCGTTGATAACCATACTTTTACCACTGCTTGTCCTATAAGATGCCGAATACAAAATTCGTGAACAAACGAAATAAAGAATATGGAGATATATTGTAAAATGAATATAATATAATGTAATTTTTTTTTTTTAAGAACGTGGTATTGTATATGAATCTCTGTACGTAGCGATCACCGCACTACTGTCCAATTTTGCCAATTTTCTTTGTCAAACCCTTCCTGACATCATCTAGTGTTCCCAATGCACGATAAAACTAATGTCAAGATAACATGATCAGATGAAGCACTTGCTAAAATATGATAACCGTGCGCTCACAGTAGAAGCCAAAACATCAAAAGAATGTATGTATCAACGGAATTCTGGACATTTGGTCTACTATGCTTCTTGTTTAAAAAAAAAAGAAATCTACAAAACCATTGTAGTAATTGAATATTGTGATATTCAGACATTTTCTGCACAACATTTCCTATTCACACGACTTGAATCTGCTCTTTCAAAGATGTTCGCTCATTTTAAACGGCCCTACAAATATGACAAAATATGTTTATTAAATATATCGTACATATTATTGTTAGCCATACTTATTTAGTATGAGGTTCAGGATAATTATACATGTTTAGAGGGAAGTACTCATGTATAATAGAATGGTACTCCTCAATCATTACACGGAATAAACCTTTTAAGTTGAGTTAGTACCCACACGTTGCCAAAGATAGACTAACTTCTTGATGCTACATCTTCATAAAAGGTAATATTAATAAATTGGGAAGAAATAAAATACCATTTAGGTGTGGCAACTGTAGCAAAAAACACAAACAAGCTAAGGAATTTAATTGCTTACAAATGATCATAATAATAAGGAATGAAGAAAGTAATGGAGATGCAGACTTACGGACCAAAGATGGGAACTTTCATCTTCTTTCTGATGAGAGTAGTTTTCAAGGATTCGATTTTTCCCTGTTCCATGTTAAGACTGTCGATCATGGAGAGGACCGTCTCGGGTAACATACCTAAACCATAATACGGATAAAAAAAATTAACAGTTTCAAGTAAAGTTGCTATATAAATTACGATTGTGAATAGCGATGCACGTTACGGTAACGAATTAAATGTGCACGTTAGAAAAACGTCTTAGGATGTACTGGTAGGGGGACTGGAGCTACACAAAGACATGATTCACCAGGGGCGTCCTAGATCTCACAGTTTGCATACCAAAAGCCTGAAATTTGAAATTAAGTAGCTTATACGTACTTCTTTATAATGAAAACAATATATAAACAATAGTTTTAATAATATTAAGATTATTCAATCAAGACAATGAGCCCTTTGGTGGGCCCATATTTACGATTAAATCAAGAAAATTGACCTTTAGCATTGTGATAGAAGGTGTAGGTGCCCGCAGTGTATAATTTTTGTATTCACACCTCAGTTCAACACATCATAGAGCATATTTTTTGATTTTTTAGTCAATAAAATGAACGATTTTCACGCATTTTCTATTGGGTTGCGATGAATAGCCTCAGGGCTCCTAGGACCCCCTCTGGTTCCCCGAATATTAGTTGAATTTATATTTTGGAACTTGAAATTAGGTTATTGGTACCTGAGACATATTTAGCTACCAAAGCCTCATACCCACAATGTATCATTGCAGTTGGATACCTAAATAGAAATCTAATGTGATTTGATCTTATTTCCCCAGAAAATAGTGAAGCGATCCTTTAAACTGTCTAGAGTTGCTAGTCCTTTAGGCCCTTTTGAAACAGATGCAGGGCCCCTGTGGTATTTTGTGGGTCTTACCCAGTATCATATATTTCTACTTTATTGTTCAAAATGGGTTTTCTACCCTAAACGAACATTTTCATTCTAAATATTTGTTCTGAAATGCAAAACACTGGTGGGCCCCTAAACATAAAACGTTGGCCCTATAGGCACCAATTTTCAAAAATCAGTCGGCGGCATCGTTTTTAGCATCACATTTTACTTACGAATCCACAGAAAAAAATTACGTAAACACCATTTCCCTGTTGTAGCCGTCCGTGTACCTAAATTTTTGCCCGTAAAGTTGGAATGATATTTTGATTTACATCTTTCAATGACATGATTGTGACAATATGATTTATCCTTGATAGATAGAGATTATCTTCTTGGAACTTCATTTATCAATATCTATAACTAAATTTATCAATTCAGTTCTTAAAAAATATAAACTCTTTGTATCAAGAATAAACCGTATTGTCACAATCCTTTGATTGAAAAAAGGAAGAAAAAATATTTTAACTTCATGGGCAACAGTATAATAAGTAGAAATCCACTGTTTTGCTCGCATAATATTATTGGGTGTTTATTTTTTTTCCAGAAAAAATTCTCAGTAGAATTTTCTTGGATCAGAAATCCGATATGTTGTAAAGGGGAAACTTATGAGAACTTCTTTTACAAGTTTCATGACGAAAACTCGTCGTTTAAAATTGAAACCCCCATTTGACTTTCACCACTACTAGAGCTGAGATTGTGAAAAGCCCTTATTAAACACTAGCGCTGTAATCCACCCCACCGAGACCTTGATGAGGTGATAGCACTATGAACATGACGGACAAAGAAAGAGGACAAAATATACAGTTCCTCATTCTACCCTCAACAATTGCTGTGGTAGACAAAAGAACATCCCTTCACTGCTATTATCATGTACAAATGTGTAGAACAGGTGAATATGCATGTGACACCTGTTCTACACATTTTTACATAACAGCAGGGAAGGGATGTTCCTTTGTCTACTTGAGGAACTGTATATTTTGTCCTCTTTCTTTGTCCGTCATATTCATAGTGTAGAGAGAGAGAGATAAGCATGATAGAGGGGGAAAGGAACATTTAATAAATAAAATTCATATGACAACATAAAACATGAAACCAAATGATTTGATTTACCTGCATTTGTAAGCGATGACCCCGTCGATAAGATGTTGGTTATGAGGCCATTTATGACGTCATAACTACGATGTTGATTTTCTTTCTCCTGCATAAATATGTTGACATTCGGTTGATCGGACGCCATTTTTAATTCTGTCCCTTCTATAGTTGATTTTTTCCTTGTATTCCACTATTGTTTTAAGCTTGTAAAATGTCTGTTGAAACAGAATATACATACCAGAATAATCGAGGGGTTTTATCATTTTCATTTTCGTTAAAAATACTGAATCAATCACAAATTGTAAGTAATATTGTTTGAGTATAATCTAACTTCAGTTTAGAAGTGAAGTACACGTTCACTTTTCGTTTTAAAGTTTCATTTCTGACTATTAAACATTGTATTTGTCAAACGTAAGACAGAGTATACAATGATTAGCAAGAGTACACATTAGGGGTTTCCTCATTGAATTTCTAATAAAGACAAAGTTATTCAAAATCATGACATTTCATGGAAAGTTGTGGATTGGTTTTGCATTAGATATTTACAAATTTAACACCCATACAGTAACAGCTATCATGTATATTCTAAACACTCAAAATTAACGGGAATCACTGTTTAAAGGTCGGGTAACATCCAAATATTCGTGTTGATTTGCAGGAATGCATGCAACTTATATTATGTTATTCAAATATTTAAATATATTTCATATATTTTTAAATACTTTTCAAAATAATTTCTCAGACCTGCTAAGCTCTACCCTTAACCAGGGTATGATACCCTGCCTTAACAAATGTTCCAAAGGTCATTCAACTTGTAACATCATCTGTTAATCATTAGTGAGCTAACAAGAGACAGGGGTATGTAACTTCCCCCAGCTTAGCACAAGCTCACAAACAAATTACAGTCTTCCATGCTATTCCACATTACCATACTTTTCATGGTGATGCTACAACACGTCTGACATAGCAACTCCTTTGTTGGTATTGTATGGTCTTTGGTTAACAAGTTGTCAGCTCTTGTGCAGCTACCTACCACTGTATTTTGTTAGGTCACTAATGATTGACATATGATGTCACAAGATTAATGAGATCTGAAGCATTTTTTAGGGTGGAGCTTTATAACAGGTCTGAGAATTTTTTTCTTCAAATCAACAACCAAAAAATCCATGAAACATAATGAAATGTTTGAATAACAAAGTATGAGTTGTATGCAGCCTTGCACATTAAAGGGACTTAGTAGCAATGTTAAGATGGGAGATAGTGGTGCTAAGGTAGTGACGTCAATGCTAGATGTACAATTAAAGATAATCTGAAAATTTGAGTGAAAACGAACCATTATTCATGGTACAAATTGGGAAAACTGATCTGATTGATTCCTTAATTCTCCCAACTATAATATCACAATTTAATTACATTGTAGGTGAATGTTAATCGTCACAAAGCAATAAAATGGACATTCCATTCCAGACATTAAAGTGTCGACGGATTTTTTTTTTTTAGCCTGTTTTATGTCTTTTTTTCATGGAAAAACGGTCGAGAAAATTCAAAAATGGTTGGGAAAATGTACTGTTAATCACTGTTAGAGGGTGTCATACATTGACGCTTTCACAGAAAACCTTTGATATTTTCGTGGTTTGAGAATTTGTTCAGGATTGTTTGCATGTCAGACGGTTAGTACAGTAGAAGGAATATAGAAAGTAACATTTGATACCAAAATTAAGCAATTTTTTCATCAACCTTCAACAGTGTTAGCGAGTCGCTTTAACAGGAATCACCTTTTTTTGAGTGGATATCTGGATGTCATCCGACCTTTAAAGGCAGGCTTTACTACTTCAGCTAGAAGGGATTAGACCACCCAGAGAGCCAGCGAGGCCATTGTGACAGGTGGCTATCTCATTCACTCAGCTCTCATTTAACATAAGAAAAAGAGGATCATGGGGGACCAACAGGCACCGATTGGGGAATTTTTCTATATAGAGTGAGCAAGTAGCTACAAGTAGGACAGTGTGCCTTTAAAGGCATGGCGGTGGGTGTATAGATTACTATTTATTACAAAGTTTAACTACAACAAACGAAAAGTTATTAATTATATATTTTTCGGTACTTCCTCAATACAATAACAAAATATGTGGACATCAGTATTTCGACATAATGTTGGATGGCACGCAAGGACAAGGGAATTCGCACGGGGGTTCCCCGATGTGAATATGTACATATTTGGCATGACCTTATGACACGTTTGTTTTTGTCGACATGTTTACACTAAGCTCATAGGCTATTGTCATATTTGTCGGTACTTCCTCAATACAATAACAAAATATGTGGACATCGGTATTTCGACATAATGTTTGATGGCACGCAAGGACAAGGGAATTCGCACGGGGGTTCCCCAAGTGAAAATGTACATATTTTGCATGACCTTTATGACACGTTTCTTTTTGTCAACATATTTACACTGAGCTCATTATGCTATTGTCATGAGTTTTTGTAGTCCGTGTCGGCTGTTTCGAACAAACACGATACTCAGGTTGAACCCTTTCAACCAACAAAAAGTACAAGGGATGTTAGCAGAAAGCTGATGATCAGTATTCTGGTTATATTTCTCATGGATCATCTAATCAAAAGTTGTGGTAAATGTCATATGATGAATGGTAGATCTTCATAAGCTTGAAAATTAATTACATTATCTTTTTACAAACACAAATGTTTTGTTTTTAATCTAGTGCACTGAAATCATGTTTTGCTTTTTTTTTGTTCGTATTGGTTATAATCTGTTTTTGACTCCTCGAAAAAAGAAAAAAAAAAGATTTTTCAATCTGTAAAATCTACACATTTTATAGCATATATACGTGTTATAGTGGTTATTATGGTATAATGTGTAGTGCGGCAAGGGGGCTTTTTCAAATTGTATCCTGCATTTCATCGTTGAATTAGTAATGAAAAGGAAGCCATGATCCGTATTTCGCTAAAAACCCAGTTAGAGGCGATCGAGACCCCCCCCCCCCCCCCCCACAACAAAAATTGAATATATATTATATTTTTGACGAGATATGCGCCTGCTGCTAATAAATTTAAACCTATCGTTGAGTCTAACTCGTAAGTTTAGAAACAGCCTCGGGTACAAGTTTTAGTACAATACTAGCCTTAAAGTGTTTATCACATCATTTTTATTACATCATGTTGATCGTAGTAATACGATTATATATAAAGAAACATGAAGGCAGCTTGACTACTTGACATTTCTAATCTAACAGACTCTCACAGGGATTCGAATTATACAAACTTCTTAAACTTCAAAGCTGCCTGCTAGACATTTGTATGCATATTGCGGGACAAAATGTACTCTTTTAGTTTAATGTCAAGACAAATTGATTGTATGCTGATACACTCATGTGACATCAAAGTACACCGAAAGAAAATCACAATATTCGTAAAACTCATAGATTTAACGGAATTACCTCATACGTCTTTACAATGTCACAAGAGACCTATTGGGTGAATAGTAAAAAACAACAAAAATAATTAGGTCTATATTGCGAATTATATCAGCAATTGTAATCTCATACCCCATTTTGTGTTAAGATTTGATAACACAAGAGGAGAATCAAAAGCCTAGGAAAGTAATACTCATTAATAATATGAACCAGATCTGATCAGGAACGGGAGAAGAAAGTGAGAAGAAAGCTGGCTGGAATAATCTTTTGGAACGGTGTTCTCAACTTGGATGCCCCAAGACATCTTTGGCGTTGCAAGAGAAATTTAGTTTTATTCAAAATATTTATATTTTGGAATAACGTTAATTTCGCGAGCACAATATAGGATTTCCCGGCCAAATTCGTGAGTTTGTCATTCGAAATTATTTACTTTGCATATAAGTTAGCGCAGATCAGCTTTGCCATGCCAATTATCATTCAATTTTCCCGATTTTGTGTTTAATTTAGGATTTTGGTCGAAGGATTTCATAGATCTGTCATTCAATTTAAAAACTGCTCAACTAGCATTTAAATTAATCATTACTTGTCGAGGCGTCATTTTTATCATTCAAATAAACACCTATCATTCGTATTCGAATTATGTTTATTCAAGTTAGGAATGTTAGGGGGAAGAAATGCAACACACGTTTACAGTTTTAAAAAAATGCAATTAAATACGTGATTTGCCATTGGGGTCTTTTCTGTTATTCAATTTATTAATTTTGAGGACAAAACATATGTGTGTAGTCAGACATTAGGTAAAGAAGGGGCGAAATCAAGGGATATGGCATTTCTGAACGGACATGTTCATATACCCCGGAAAAGTGGGGATACAAAAACACCTACCCCAGTCACAATATTGTACCCTTCCTCCATAATGAAATTGTGATAAATTTATGATGAAATACAAGACAAACAACTTCCTAACATGAAAATTTACACAAATATTGAGACCATCAAGTCCGTAGATGTAAGTCTTTTTTTTAAACAATCAAACTTAAAGGTACTATGTCCCTTTTGCAGCCAACCTCAAATGCTGTAGAACTTTGCAGGAATTATGAATATGTCATCTATGTCCTATCTGTGAAATTTAAACGTTAGCAGTGTTCTCATATTCAAATTATGCAAGGAAACCCGTTTACTTGCTAGACATCACTGTCAGACACTTTTGAGTGAGACTGGCTTTTTTTCTTCTTTGGTATTAACATACATGAAAAGAGTTGTAAAGGGTACATGAGCATTTGTCTACATCAATAACCCACTTCTTGTGATGGCCAAGATTAAACTGATTGAATCTTTGCGCAGCATAAAACGTATGACCATTCGGTACAATTGTCTAAAAATCAAGACTATTACTTTTGGGCTCTATAGCCCTAAAGTCGATTTGACAACTATAGTCGTTATTTTCCCACTTGAAGACATTTTCAAGCCCCACCTTTTTTAGGGAAGTTCTAAATTAGTATTATCTTTCAAATGCAGTTGGAATTTAACTTTTTCATTTTTTGGCCTGCAAATGGGACATAGTACTTTTAAAGGCTGATGAATATCTGATAAATCTAAAAGTATATAAAGAGTTTAAATGCAAGAAAATAAAATAGGATGAAATACACATGAAAAAAAGATCTTGAAAGAAAAAGAATGAGCTATACAAAGTGTGTAATAAACGAGAAATGTATATTGACCATTAATTTTAGTGCACAGGGTGCTAATTTGAATGCTACAAATGAATTAGAATGCTAGAAGTACACCGTCGCGATGTCATAAAATCGTGTTGCGCTAAATCGAATGACCAAATAGCGAAAGAAGCATTTTGTTCATTAATTTGAATGAAACATCCATAGATTCTAACGAAAACTTCATAGATTTGAAATCTAGGAAAAGGAATATAAACCCAAGATATACTCGACAGCACTAAAACCGTCGAATTTGAACGCAAGACAAATTAATTTGAATGACAAACTCGCGAATTTGGCCGGGAAATCCTATATTAGAAATCTCCATGTACTTTCATGAGAAAATAACATTTTAAAACAAATAAAGTTTCTTTCTTCCTCATTCGCTCGTCTTATATATTAGAAACGGGATGCCTGAATACCTTCATACTTTTAGAGGTGCTCGGACTTTCTTGTATTTGGGCAATAAGGTGCCCGAATAAACGTTATATTTTTATATCGAAATTACAATTTTATCACTGTCGCTCGTTTCACTCCCTCTCAAAATTTAGAAACGAGACATTTCTAGGCAAGAAAGATGCCCGAATATCCTGATATTCGTGAATCGAGGTGATTGATCATATGAATTTTGTATTCTTGTATTCAGCAGCAAGATGCCCGCATATATATTTCGTATTGTATCTTACATGTATCTACTTTATTTTGATGACCATTCTACCTCGATCGCTTCACTCGCTCGCACTAGCTCGCCAAATTTAGAAACAAATTTTCCCGTAGGCATTTTTGTGGCACTTGACGAGTGTTAGAGTGATGCAAAACAAATCTTCTATGATAAATTCGGTGACGAGAATTTTTTTATTTCTTTAAAGGGTGCTGTAACTATAAAAAGGTTGAAAAAACGCTGTATTGAAATATGAATAAAAGGGCAAAGAGATTAAGAGTGCGTGTGAGAATTATAATAATTTCAATGTTTATTAAAACAGTGTCTTACCTTTGAACAGCTATTTTACCGAGACCTCATCTGAAATGACAGAATAAGACAGTGCGCTTCACATTCATTCCTGTTCCTGATCGATAAAGTGGGTTTTTTCACACTGCGGATTTCGAAGTGCAGAATGAAATCAAAGCTCCACAATCAAGTTGTATAAAAGGCACTCAACCTTTGATGTATATGACAGTGTAAATACCTTAGAACATACAAAATCATTTCTACTTCCTTACTTGACACATGGACCTCTCTCACACACACGCACATACATACAATGTCTCTCGCTCGCTCTCTCTCTCTCTCTTTCTATTCCTACATATCCCTACATCTCATGTATTTTTTCTCTCTCATTCTTTCTCTCTCACTCTTTGTATCTTTATCCACCACGTAATTGTTATGGGTTCTTTTTTTGAATTATTTTTTTCTAAACGAGAAAGAGAAAGAAAGAGAGAGAGAGAGAGAGAGAGAGTGCGATCGTTATAAGCCATTTAAATTCATGGCATGCATTTGGTGGGTACTTGTGGTTTTGTAATCATATACACATTTTTATTAAAGAAATCATTTCGAGGAAAAAATTGTTAAAACTATTTTGTTCCGTCTGTTGTCAGTCTGGTATCGGTTTCCTTGGTGTGACGGGGGCATAACTGAGTGTGCTAGCATTGGCTATCTCTCTCTCTCTCTCTCTCTATTCCTACATATCCCTACATCTCATGTATTTTTTTCTCTCTCATTCTTTCTCTCTCACTCTTTGTATCTTTATCCACCACGTAATTGTTATGGGTTCTTCTTTTGAATTATTTTTCTAAACGAGAGAGAGAGAACAAAAAGAAAAGGTGGGGGGATTGAACGGGATGGGAGGCAAGTGAGGCAGGCGACAGAAAATTGGTGAGGACAGAGAAAATTTGCTTTTGATAATCTTATAAACAACAATAAAATGATTGAATAAAAAGATAGAATAAATGTCATGCCCAAAATTGAGGGATTGAAAACAATCTGATAAAAGTTTATTGGTCTATAACTTACATACAACTTACAGTCTGTACTGAGTTTAGTTATATATAACATAAGCTTTAGTTCTTTTACTCAGACAGGGAGGGACTCCCCGAATCACGGGTGGCCTATAAAGATGCATCATCGCCCAAAATATCAATATGGCCCGATATAAAGAGTACCCCTCCGTACATTCCCATTTCAAGTCTTCTCTTTCCAAACAGAATTCCTATCTTTACTGATCAATGACAGACGAATATTTCAAAACAATGTATGTCTTTGTTCCTTTGGCATTGCGCGATTTTCGTACTTTTGTTTTTTTTTTATTAGGGGGGGGGGGGTGGGTCCACATATTCACTTCTTACTTTTGTAGACTTATTTGTTCTTTGTCCATACACACGTCATAATATTTAAACACAAAGGGGACTGCACAGGTGCGTTCACGCGGAATGTTTCATGCTATTAATGTATATGTATGACGTATTCAATTTTCTGCGATTAGACATATTGGTCCCTAGATGTGTCGGTAAAAAGATGCCTTTTCCCATAATGAAATGGCGAATGTTTTAAATTGCATTATTTTCTTTTAATGGGGGGAGGAGGGGTCTAGACTGATGCCCTTTGGCGAGACATAAATCCACAAAATACAAGGGCACAGTTTGCAAATTTATTCCCTCGTGAGGTGGTCCCTGGTAAGAAGAAGTTCCCTCAGTAGTAGTTTAATTGCTTATTTTGACAGCTCAGCTATAGCTGGGGTATTAATATGATACGTTGTGCGAGTATAAAGCTCAGTAGTTGCGCTAATATAAATGGATACCTAAATGTTATCATTGCAATATATCATTTTCACCCCCTGCTTGCCAATTAACATTTCCGGAGTCCTAAAGGATTAGGTAAGATAACAAAATATATGTGCGGGCATTTTGCTGCCGAATAAATGAATACAAAATTCATATATTCAATAACAACCTCAATTCACGAATATGTTCCTTCCACCTTCAAATCTCGCTGCAGTGAGTGGTTTGATCTTATTGTTGTTACATTTTCACTGTATTGTACATGTGCACCCATTTAACAAATCGTTACACAGTAGTATATTGTACCGTATTATGAAAAAGTCACAGATTGTGTAACTGTACTTTGATTATCATCCCTTGGCATGAGCTAGCTTATGGATATGACAGTTTGACCAGATTGTGTGCCTGCTTATTCTGAGATGGATTATATATGCAGCAGTGAAGATGACATCATCACATCACATTACATCACATTACCCCATCACATCATATCATATCATATCACATAACAGCACATTATTAGTACAGCGGATAAGCTCCCCATATAATGAAAATTGTGCACTTTTTGAAAAAAAGCATGAAACTTCTAGCATAGTTAGTTGAGACCATAAGATTTATTTTCAGATGTGGAGGGAAGTCAGATTTGACCTCTGATGACCCTGAGAGGTCAAATCCTAAATGGCCGCCAGTCCGCATGGTGTATTATTTACAAACACGCTTAACTTTTGAACCAAATAGTCCAGAAAAACGTTTAAGGTGTCATTTCCGACTAACTTGGGGATGCCAATTCATTTGGTAATACTATTGAGATCGCCAGAACTCAGAGTGTTGCATTTAGGTCAAGGTCAAGGTCAAAATTCACTAAAAATAGCAAGTTTTGAATGGTTAAAAAAGGTTAAATCTCATTTATTTGTCATTTGTTCTCCCCTATGTTCTCACATTTCTATAGGAATGGTTCCCCTGTATAGTCCCTCACCTTAATACCTTTCAGTTAGTATATTTCACAGTTTGATTTGACCTCTGATGACCCTGAGAGGTCAAATCCAAAATGGCCGCCAGTCCGCGTTGTATAACTATTTTGTTCAAAGCTATGTACCAAAAGCTTGATCTGACATCAAAAGCGATCCACAGCATCAGGAGCTGTCTTGCTGAATAAAGCCACAGTCAGTACAACCAAGACGTATGGTTATCCTTGTACAACCTTTTTGCACAGCATCTGCAACATGCAGAAGTAGACGAGTGTCAGCCTATCCCCGTGCGCAGGGGCGTCGCCAAAGGGGGGGTGTGGGGGTGCGACACCCCCCCCCCACCTGTCAGGATTTTGTCGGTAAAATTGCGATGCCGTCGGGAAAAAGAGAAAAGGGGGAGGGAAAAAAAGAGGGAAAAAAGAGAGGGGAAAAAAAAGGGAGGGAAAAAAAAGAGAGGGAAAAAAAAAAGAGGGAAAGGGAAAGAAAAGAAAAAAAGAAAAGGAAAAGAAAAGAAAAAAAGAAAAGGAAAAGAAAAGAAAGAAAGGAAAAGAAAGGAAAGAAAGGAAAAGAAAGGAAAGAAAAGAGAAGAAAGAAAGAGAAAAAAGAGTGAGAGGGGAAAAAAAAAAACGGGGGATGAAAGAGAGGAGAGAGAGGGGAGATAAGAGTCTGAGAGAGGAGGAGTGGGAGTAAAAGAGAGAAGGGGTTGTTGGGTGGAGTCGTCTCGTCGAGGGAGCAAGAAAGACACGGGTAAATATGTTGCTGTGTCGGGTCAGCTGTGTCGGTATTCTTGCTCGATCCTCGTGTACTATATCAATGCAGAAGTCTGAAGTCGGTGAGATGTATATTGTCGGTCGGCCGACAAGTTTTTTTCCCTACGAACTGTGACTTCATATCCGCTGTGATCATTTCGAGAGTGACTTCAACTACAATACTTGTATTTTCAGCTAACGAGTTCAGCTAAAGAAATCAGAGGTTGAAAATTTTCGGGGAAACTAAATTCAAACAAAGTTTAGGAGTCAACAACGGTACGATGAATCGTCTTCCTTTCTTTATACTGTGAAAATTCCGCGCTTCGCGCGGAAGGTGAAACTTCATTTAGACAAGTCGAGAACGGTACAACGAATCGTCTTCTATCTCTAATAATTTAAAGAAACGTCAAAGCTTCGCGCCAAAGTGGGAAACTGAATTCAGACAAATAGGGCTTATTAAAAGTCGAAAACGGAACAACGAATCGTGTTCTTTCTCTAATAATTTGAGGAAACGGCAAGGCTTTCGCGCTTCGCGCGAGAGGGGGAAACTGAATTCAGATGAATAGGGCTTAATAAGATTCGAAAAAAGTACGAGGAATCGTCTTCCTTTCTATATATTGTGATGAAACGCCAAAAATTCCGTCGGGTCAGCTGTGTAGGTATTTTTGCTCGATCCTCGTGTACTATTAATGCAGAAGTTTGAAGTCGGTGAGATGTATATTGTCGGTCGGCCGACAAGTTTTTTTCCCTACGAACTGTGACTTCTTATCCGCTGTGACCATTTCGAGAGTGACTACAACTACAATACTTGTATTTTCTCGAAGTTTCACTTTCCTATAAGTTCAGCTAAAGAACTCAGAGGTTGAAAAATTTCGGGGAAACTAAATTCAAACAAAGTTTAAGAGTCAACAACGGTACGACGAATCGTCTTCCTTTCTTTATACTGTGATGAAAGGCCAAAAATTCCGCGCTTCGCGCGGAAGGTGAAACTTCATTTAGACAAGTCGAGAACGGTACAGCGAATCGTCTTCTATCTCTAATAATTTAAGGAAACGTCAAAGCTTCCGCGCTTCGCGCGAAAGTGGGAAACTGAATTCAGACAAATAGGGCTTATTAAAAGTCGAAAACGGTACAACGAATCGTCTTCTATCTCTAATAATTTAAGGAAACGTCAAAGCTTCCGCGCCTCGCGCGAAAGTGGGAAACTGAATGCAGACAAATAGGGCTTATTAAAAGTCGAAAACGGTACAACGAATCGTGTTCTTTCTCTAATAATTTGAGGAAACGTCAAGGCTTTCGCGCTTCGCGCGAGAGGGGGAAACTGAATTCAGATTAATAGGGCTTAATAAGATTCGAAAACGGTACGAGGAATCGTCTTCCTTTCTATATATTGTGATCAAACGCCAAAAATATTGGGGAAAAATTTAGGGGGAAAACTTCATTTAGACGACTCGAGAACGGAACGACGAATCGTGTTCTTTCTCTTGTAATTTGAGGAAACGTCAAGGCTTTCGCGCTTCGCGCGAAAGGGGGAAACTGAATTCAGATGAATAGGGCTTAATAAGATTAGAAAACGGTACGAGGAATCGTCTTTCTATCTCTATATTGTAATGAAACGCCAAAAATTCCGCGCTTCGCGCGGAAGGGGAATACTTCATTTAGACGAGGCGAGAACTGTACAACGAATCGTCTTCTTTCTCTAATTATTTAAGGAAACGTCAAAGCGAGAGGGAGAAACTGAATTCATACAAAATTAATAGGGCTTATTTAGAGTCGAAAACGGTACAACGTATCGTGTTTTTTCTCTAATAATTTGAGGAAACATCAAAGTTTTCGCGCTTTGCGCGAGAGGGGGAAACTGAATTGAGATGAATACGGCTTATTTAGAGTAAAAAAACGGTACAACGAACCGTGTTCTTTCTCTAATAATTTGAGGAAACGATAAAGCTTTCGCGCTTCGCGCGAGAGAGGGGAAACTGAATTCAGACAAAATTACTAGGGCTTATTCAGAGTCGAAAACGGTACAACGAATCGTGTTCTTTCTCTAATAATTTAAGGAAACGTCAAAGCTTCCGCACTTCGCGCGAGTGGGGGAAACTGAATTCAGACAAAATTAATAGGGCTTATTTAGAGTCGAAAACGGTGCGACGAATCGTGTTCTTTCTCTAATGATATGAGGAAACGTCAACGCTTTCGGGCTTCGCGCAAGAGGGGGAAACTGAATTCAGATGAATAGGCCTTATAAAGAGTCGAAAACGGTATGACGAATCGTCTTCTTTCTCTATTAATTTAATGAAACGTTTAAACTTCCGCGCTTCGCGCGGGAGGGGGAAGCTTCATTCAGATAAGGATTAAGAGTCGAGAACAGTACACCGAATCGTCTGCTTTTTCTCATAATTTAATGAAACGTCAAAGCTTTCGCGCGGGAGGGGGGGGGGGGAAACTTCATTCAGCCAAGGATTATCAGTCGAAAACGGTACAATTAATCGTCTTCTTTTCCTAATAATTTAAGGAAACGTCTAAGCTTCCGCGCTTTGCGCGGGAGACCCATCACCCACATCCCCTTAATGAGCGCGATTTTAAGTGATTCTCTTGCTCACTACCGCCCCTCCCTAAAATAAGATCCCAGCTCCGTGCCTGCATTAAAAAAAATAGCTATGATGCTGACTAAATTGAAGAAATAATTCGTATATTTATGTCGTCGAGGAAAATTACCATTTTGCGCATATGCAAGTACAAGAGATAGTCCATAGGAAAAACAATTTAGCCTTCGGCCATAGGTTTATAGGGTTGAATTTTTCGATATTGGACATTTAATTTTGTCGGTAATTGGTGGCTAGTTTTGTCGGTAATCGTAAGCCTCTACACCCCCCCACTGAAAAAGGTCTAGCGACGCCCCTGCCCGTGCGAGCATGGAGCAATTAGGCCTGCCAAGTGTGACTCAGCAGGAGAGCAGAGTACTCCACTTCCATCTGTTGCATACAGTTCCTTGCCCTGTGGTAGAGGAAGATGAACTTCTTCGCGTGACAGGAAAGCAAACAATTATGTTTTGTTCTCATTGACTCGAAGGAAGTCCTTTCAGCTTTTTGGCAGCACAGTAAAAGGAGCCACCCTTTTCCTGATGCCCTTTCCCCTTTCCGGCCTTATTGAGGCTTTCAGGCTAGCCATTTTGGATTTGACCTCTCAGGGTCATCAGAGGTCAAATCTGACTTCCCTCCACATCTGAAAATAAATCTTATGGTGAAAGCAAACTATGCTAGAAGTTTCATGCTTTTCTCAAAAAGTGCAAAATGTTCTTGCTAAGCCGCTGCACTATATATCACCACAAACCATCACATCATATTACATCACCATATCATCTCACATCACATCACATCATTTCACATGATATCATATCACATCACATCTAATGTGAGTATATGAGAGTACGCGGTTTACTACTGTCAGCTATTCATAAGCTGCATTAGGGATTATAACCTAGAAAGAGTTGAAAGTGTGACTTTTTCTGAATATGGTAAATACAGTATACTATACCGTGTGAAATTGGTGTATCGGGTGCTATGTTTTATTGAATTTATCCAACGCTATTGTTGTCATATCAGGACCCTGTTTCATAAAGCTTATTATCAATAACAAGTTACAATAACTCGCTACTGTAATCGTACAATAATATAGATTTGCTGTGAGCAAAATTGTAAACGAAATTAGGTATTTGTTATCAATAAACGAGTTTTATGAAAAAGCCAAAGTTTCCAAGGCAAAGCCAATTTCATTGAACAGTTAGGTACATAAACTGCTCTATCAGGGAATGGTGTTCAGCTTTTTAATGCGAATTCTGAAATTAAATTTGATGCTGAAAACGATGGAACCGACTGATGTTGTTTTATAAAACGGCCCAAATTGCCCGAATTTTATGATTTAGGGGCCAGCATTTTTTGTTTGCATTGAGAACAAATATATATAATTTGCTGGAAATGTTCGATTAGTGAATAAAACCGACTATGAACAATAAAATGAAACATGGTAAAGGTTCAGACACCCATAAGACCATCAGGGGTCCTGTAGTTAATCCAAAAGAACACAAAAGGACCAGCAGCTCTAGACAGTCAGGAGAACTTCTTAACGATAAATTGAACCAATTGATGACAGTCATTGGTAGTGAATAAAACCCTGCGAGCATCTACACCTTCTCTTACAAGGCCTAAGGTCCATTTTCTTGATTAAATCCTAAATTCGGACTCACTATGTGCTCGTTGTCTTGCCTGACTATTGTTGTGATGATTAAGGAGATGAAACGTTTTATTGATCTCATTATAAAGAAGTACGTATAAACTACCTAAATACAGGTGAAATTTTAAAAGCTAAAATCAAATTTAGAAAACACCTCTCTTAGAGATGAGGTACGAGTTTTTCAGATTCGATTAAACACAAGGAAAAAGATGAATAATACAAAGAAGATATGTTTAGTTTGGTTAAATTTGTGTTACAACATTTCGTAGAAAAATCATTGTAAAACACGAACAGTGATGGTAATTAATGCAGATGTTAACACATTAAATGTAAATTGCAATGTGAAGAAACTAACACAAAGAATGCATGATTCTCCGGCAATTATTTCGGGAGCCTTCATAACGTTCGACTGTATCTTAAAGTTAGTGGCCGGTTCCCCTACCTCTCCAAGGGGGGGGGGGGGAGATGGAATCCGGTTACAGTACTTTCCTACCCACTAAAGGAACTGACGATAAGCAAAAGTACATGTAAACTATTTAGTTTAATATACATAAAATATATACACTGTTGGTCATAAAGGTTGACAATTTTTTTTACCGCAGTTTATGAAATGATTTATAAAATATATCAATTCACAACGCTAGATGGAAAATACAAGAAGCATGGAATTATTTTTTACACTTCATCTGATGAGAATAAATTGAAGGCCCTTGTGCAGTTACACCCATGCCTCTCGTGTTTTCCATTTAGCTTTGTGAATTGATATATTTCCACTTTATCTGATGAGAATAAATGGAAAGCGCTCGTGAAGTTCAATCCATTCCTCTCATGTATTTTATATAGCGTTGTGAATTAGTATATTTACACTTCATTTGATCAGAATGAATCGAAAGCGCTTTTGCAATTGTTAAAGCTTTAAAGCGTTGTGAATTGATATTTGTCTACTACATATAAATACATTTGTGAGTGTAATATATATATAATACACGTAGTCTCAATAGCAAGCACTTTTAATTTGTTTTCAAGTGGTATAATGTAGGTTTAAGTACGAAAAAAGTCACGTCGCGTACCCTCAAGCGTGTGAGTATTCATGATCTACGGCCCTGTCGAAAAAAGAGAAGTGTCAACCCTTCACTTCATAAATTAGATAGATTATTTCTAAGAAGGCACTCAAAAAGTGATAACGCGTCATTACGTGTGCGATCGTTATAAGCCATTTAAATTCATGGCATGCATTTGGTGGGTACTTGTGGTTTTGTAATCATATACACATTTTTATTAAAGAAATCATTTCGAGGAAAAAATTGTTAAAACTATTTTGTTCCGTCTGTTGTCAGTCTGGTGTCGGTTTCCTTCGTGTGACGGGGGCATATCTGAGTGTGCCAGCATTGGCTATCTCCAATCATCGTGACCATTCACGCACATTCCTCACAGAGTTAGCTAACCACATAAAAGCTTTCTGGCTTTCCCGATATATAATGTCGACGTCGGATACGTGTTGCCATAAGTCTCTCAGGTTTTCCAGAAGAAGCCATGGCTTCTGACATGACTGGACCGATGACGGCATCTGTAAAAATATGTTTAGTCAGCCTTGTGTGTCTTCAGATACTTCAAGGTAAGACTTTTCATTTTCTTCAATCTTTTATAGCGGTCCCAGCAGTTGTTTGTTAAGTCTTTTTTTGTTCTTCTTCATCTTCTCTTTTAAAGCTTCACCGATGTTGAACATACAAACAGTATTCAAAATAAAAACAATAGAAGAAAACATATTAACTTTATCTTAGAGTTACACTCCACTCATTGTGGATGGACTTCACTATAGGCCATTATATTACTTTTATTTCACGAACAGTTAATTTTAATATTTTTACGAGCGATCTATGTTAATTCTGTTTTTCTGCGTTTTAAGAAAAGAATATCCATGTTTTACGAGATTTTAACATCAATTTCATAATAATTATTATAAACCTTGCAACGATATATCCCAATAACTAAAACTAAAATTAAATTATCATATTTGTTTACCTGTTCAGGTATTTTTAGTGGGGGAAATCTGCTCCTCATCAAAAAAATACGCAATAACATTTGGTTTTACGGTCTACCCCATGAAACACATTTTTAAAAATAGTTATTCTTGAATCAATTCTGTGCGTGTGTGATTGTGTGATTGTGTGTGTGTGTGGTGTGTGTTACCTTGCCATATCGATAAACTGTCGTGAATTATGTCTTTAAATGGTTTTAAAAGTATATTTAATGTTATGTTACACTATTTGTTGTCATTAATAGTGTTTTCTAAATAAACGACTATTTATAATCACTGATTTACCTGTAACACCATTATACAAAATGTAATCACACAAATTGCGTTAAATATAAATAATACAAATAGACGTTTTCTGAGCAACTCACAGTCTAATTTGATTGATGTTAATATAACTGGTACACAAGTTCGCCCACCAGACTTTTTTAATTTGGCAGCATTTTTCTCCTGACATGGAGTAATCGTCAGTAAACTCCAACATGCGTCAAAAATAAATTGTTTTTAATTTCAGAGAGCGTGTGATGAGATTTCAATTTGAAGACAAAAACATAGTGTAGATATTTAGCCGAGTAGCATGCGACTATAAGTACCCTCCCCCTTTTGTTTTCACTGACGTATTTTACACTATCCTCCTTCTGAATACGCCACACTCTCCAAGATTGTTAATTAATCCGCTAAAGGTGACTTTGGAAGGTTTCGTAGACTGTTCGTTTTTAGTGGACTTGCGGGTAAAGTAGTTGAGTTTGGACCGTGGATATCATACGAACGTTGGATTCACATAAAGGATCAACAATAATCGCGCTAGTTCCTTGCTTACAAACTGAATCATTTTTTGTTGTTAATACGTTAAATGAACAAGTGTCTTGATTTGTCCAGGAATGTTACTACCTTGAATTCAGTCTGTGATGAAACTGAAAACAGCGAAAGATATATTTTATTTGTTATAGTTTCATGAATATGTCCTTTATGAAAAGTCCCTAGAAAGACACTGGGTTGGGAAGTATAATTCAAAATACGGGAATCTGTAATATGACAACTTTTAAGATGAAACGGATGATATCAAGAGGTGATCACATGAAGAGTACATTGGGTTTACATTGGGACATTTGGTTTCGCGTTTAGTGCTATGGCTTTTTTTTATTCACCGGGGTTGATGTCAGTAATCAAGTTAGCGTAATAGATCTTACCACGGAGCAATTGTCGCAAGAGAATATGTCGTACTGTACAACCAAATAATGCATATAAAAACAAACAGAATATTAGCATGTATTAACCTCTACAATGAATGCAAATCTACCAACAAGCAGCTTTGCATGATCTGACGAGAAAAGAAAAAGAAATGAAATCAATGAAATGAGTAGAGAAAGAAGTGACACGAAAAAATAGCGTTCAGATTTTGTAGACTGTAATAACTCATATCAAATAAAAAAGAAAATTAATACAATTTCCGGCCTACCCAGCCTTTTTAAATCCCAGCACGTATGAAAGTCTACAAATAATGCAAATTTGCAAAAAGCAGCTTTGCATGATCTGACGAGAAAAGAAAAAGAAATGAACTCAAAGAAATGAGTAGAGAAAGAAGTGACATGGAAAATAGCATTCAGCTTCTGTGGACAGTGATGAATCAAATCAAATAAAAAAAGAAAGTTAAACAAATTTCCTGCCCACCCAGTCTTCTTATACCCCGGATGAATTTAATGGATACAGCAAAGAAAAAAGTAAAGAGTTATTTATGTGTATTTTGCAAAATAAATAAGACATATAAGGTATATGTATACTGAGGGGAAAATAAAGACCAACCGTTAACTACAGAATGTATCATGCACACATCCATAATCACACACAAACACACGAGAATAATGCAAAACAATGAAGAGGTGAGAATGAGAAAGAGAAGAAAGGGAAGGGGTGGGAATGAGAAAGAGAATAAATGGAAAAGGTGAGAATGAGAAAGTAAATAAAGGCTATACTCATTTAAGGATGACATCGTTTAAAAAAAGTTATGAACATTTTTTCTAAATTTAAAAATGGCAAGCGTCCTGCTTTTGATGGAGTGTATATAACATTGGTTAAAATGTTATTCATATTTAATGTTATCCTTTATGTCATGTTATCGATTCATCAAATACTGGTATTGACTTGGTAACCTCGACGCTTACCAATTTTATTCCCATTTATAAATATGGATCAAAACCTTATTTATTCAGCTGTAGACTCATATCTGTTCTTTCTATTTTTTCAGAAAGGTTTTAGAGAAATGTGTATATAGTCGTGCAGGCCCATATAGATTCTTCGAAAAGAGCAATATCATTACACCCAAACAATTTAATACACTCTTTATCTTCTACCATTATCGAGTTTATACACAAGGGTAAAAATACCTTTGATGATACAGGAATAAGGATTGGCCAGTTTTCATATCTTACCAAGGCTTTTTATTCTCTGGATCGCACAATTCAATTCAATTCAATTCAAATGAACATTTATTTTCTTCCATTCAATTTGACAACATATTTGACATCTGTTCAAACAATACAATTCTTAAGTACGAACATAATGTTATAGTTTTAGAGGAATTGAATTGGAATGGTTTGGGATTCATGTAAGTCATCGAAACAATATAAATGATATTCCTCTTGAATATGTGAATAATACCACCAAAACAAAAGTAAATACATTTTAGAACTGATACTCTAGTCAACTGCATTAATACATTATAACATTTTTCAATTCAATTCAATTCAATTTCGGTTTAGTTGTAAAAAAGAACATGGTAAAAGTCCGAAGACTAATATTGTCATATTCAAAGTGAAATACAAAGAAAGATAAATGAAATAAGATTATAAATTTATATTTACATTTACATTAAAAACGTAGTTCAATAAAAACTCAAAAGAAGAACGTGACTTTATGTATAAAAGAGTATAATGTTAAATAGTACTTATCATGTTGAATCCATCGGAATTTTTTAAAATAACATTTGGGGTACAGTGGAGGCTAAATACAGAAATGTTTCACGACCGAGAATTCTTTTTATTGCGAGCCACAGTTTCGCACTGAAGTTGCACCGTTTTGGAGCTCTGCCTTTTACTCAAGATTTTTGCTATTCCACGTTCGATTTGTTTCTTTATTTTGTCACCATAATATTACATTCTATCCCAGGACCATGCCTAACAACGTTGATGAATATCAAAGCAGTTGTATCAAACTTATATTTCAATATTCCAAATCTGTTTTTTTTTGTAGATTGGCAGTCACAATTACCCTTGAATGTTACATGTACAGTGTACTTCTTATCATGCATATTTCATTGTGATTATTGAAAGGCTCATATTCTTTTGTTTCAGCATCTAAATTCACCTCACATACAGCATTCCCTTAATTGTAGTCAGTGTTTTTTGTTTCTATGAGTGACTTCTGAATGGTCGTTTTGAGCTGCCAATTTTTAATTGTTATAAATGTACCTTCTTTTGTTTCTTTATTTAATAATAATAACAGTAATAACATTCAGTAATTGGAGAAATTTAAAAAGAAATTGACACATTTCAATACATTAAACGAGAGTTTAAAATACTGAATGAAATCTATTATGATAGAGTGGTCGAGTGGATATGTCACCGGACTGTGGATCACAAGGTCCGCGGATCAAGTCCCGCCGTGGCACTAATATCCTTTGACAAGACATTAATCTATATTGGCCACATTCGACCCAATGGGAACCTGGCAGGAACGAATTCTGTGAAATGCTAGAGTGCCGTAATGGCAGCCATGATAAAGCCGGGGCAATGATTGTGGAGTGCAAGGAGTGTCAAGTATAACAGACATGAGCGCTTTACAAGAACCCTATCGTATTATTAGTATTATGAAATATTATAGAATTTTTCGGCCAAATTCGCGAGTTTGTCATTTAAATTAATTTGTCTTGCGTTCAAATTCGACGGTTTTAGTGCTGTCAGATATATCTTGGGTTTATATTCCTTTTTCTAGTTTTCAAATCTATGAAGTTTTCGTTAGAATCTATGTATGTTTCATTCAAATTAATGAATAATGTGCTTCTTTCGCTATTTGGTCATTCGATTTGGCGCAACACGAAGGTGTACTTTAGCATTAGAATTCATCTGTAGCATTCACATTAGCACCTTGTGCACTTAAATTGATTATCAATATACATTTCTCGTTTATTACACACTTTTTATAACTCATTCTCTTTCTTTCAAGATTGTTTTTTGCATGTGTATTTCACCATATTCTATAGTTTCTTGCATTTATACACTTCATATACTTTTAGATTTATCTGATATTCATCATCCTTTAAGTTTGATTGTTAAGAAATAAAAAAAAAGACTTACATCTACGGACTTGATGGTCTCAATATTTTTGTAAATGTTCATGTAAGGAAGTTGTTTGTCTTATGTTTCATCATAAATTTATCACAATTTCATTATGGAGGAAGGGTACAATATTGTGACTGGGATAGGTATTTTTGTATCCCCACTTTTCCGGGGGATATGAACATGTCCGTGCAGAAATCATGCATGTAATTGAATTTTTTTTAAACTGTAAACGTGTGTTGCATTTCTTCCTCCTAACATTCCTAACTTGAATAAAAAATAATTTGAATACCAATGACAGGTGTTAATTTGAATGATAAAAATGACGCCTCGACAGGTGACGATTAATTTAAATGCTAGATGAGCAGTTTCTAAATTAAATTACAGATATATGAAACCCTTCGACCGAAATTTTAGATTGAATACCAAAACGGGAAAATTGAATGATAATTGGCATGGCAAAGCCGATTTGCGCTAACTTCAATGCAAAGTAAATGAATTCGAATGACGAACTCGCGAATTTCACCGGGAAATCCTATACTATGAATATATCAATACAAGAATATATCATGAAATACATAATTTTTTGTATTATACAAAGCATTAATCTGTTTACAAACTGCTTGTGTGTGTGCGTGTGTGTTTGGGAAGGGGGCGGGGGTCGAGTTTACGGTTGCGTGTGCGTGTGGATTTAATTGAGTGTGCGTGTTGTACGTAAAATCCGGTTGTATCTGACTGGAGATTACTTCAATTCAACGGATCCTATTACTGTTCAAAATGCGTATATATAACATGTCTCAAACGATAATGATAGAAACATCTCCTTTGTCAAGGTTGAGTTATGAGGAAGATTACAGAAAATGACTTTCTAATGCCACTGACCTACGTCGTGCAAATCAGGCGATTTATTATCTCCGAATAAAAGTTGAGCCTACCTGTCAAAAAATACTGTTTTCAGCATATTCATTAGATTGTGGATTTTTTGTCCTGCTTCAGAAAACCCACCTTCTGCATTAAAAAGTACTTACATTACCAAAGCTGAACATTAGATTTGATAGAGAATATGGTTTTATCGTTCTGATTTTCCTATGATGACATCCGTTTGGACCTATTGCACATGATATAGTAAACAAAATAATACACGAGGAAATAAAGAGGTAGAATTTTGAAGGAGATTCATGAGACCGCTGATAAAATAAATAATTGAGGAGGGAGAAATGAGGCGGTCTCGTGGGCTGTTCGTCTAGTGAACCCTAAAAGAACGCTGTCAGAATATTTTGGTCTCTTGGGTCACCAGTCTTGTCGGCTGCAGCATTATTTTACTATATATATATATATATAACGTGGAACGTGGTTGATCTAAATAAATGAATAAATAAATATATACAAATAAAAATAAAACAATCTCGTAGCTCAAACACGGCAGCCATGTCATTTGGTTTCTGACATTTCAATCGGAAGATTCTGATTGTCCTTGCGAAACAGAATACTCAAAGCAAAACTCAAAAACGTAGATCACATGAGAATCTTAATTTTAATAATGCATTGGGCGTCTTAATCAGATTGAAAGTGCAGATATACCACCAATTATACAGTGAAACGTGAATTGAAGAAAACAAATAATAACGGTGAAAGGAGAAGTGGTCGTTATGAGGATATTTTGTTAAGGTTTTATTGAGAAACACTTAGCACGGGTAATCCATGCAGGCTGTCGCCAATGGAAGTTTCACTCTCCAAAACAGCCAAGTTCTTATATAATTTTTTGCACGGGTGTATACGTATAAACCGACTCTATTAAATCTGTTTTCCTCCCCTTCTGCTTTCTTTTTACAGTGGCGCATGGACAATGTGCTGGCTATAAACACATACATAGTGTGTCGTCCGCGGATCATCCCAGAAACTATCCGGCTAACGCCCAAGACGAGTGGGTTGTCGACACAAGCCAATTTGAGCAGGTGATGGACTGCTTGCCTTCTTCCTTTTTTTCTTTGCTTGATTGCTTGTTTTTTGTTTGTTTCAAGAGGCGCTTGTCATTTAAAAATACTGAGGCATGGGTTCCGGGCTGAATAAGATTACCCTGAAAAAACCAGGGTATTGTTCTATATTCACAATCTTATCTTACAGTGCGTCTCAACAGCAAAAAAGATTGTACAAAAGAATCTCTCCAAATAAATGTTTCATACAATGTTTTCAGAAAAAATGTTCAAAAAGCTCAAGACCCTTTTTATTAAATTATACACACCAAAGTCTACTACTGAGACGAACTGTATATTTCTTCACCGAATTACTGTTAAAACAATACAATTAAATACCACCATTACATTGGTTTCTAACATAGTTTTTGCTTCCATATCGATGCTGTTTAAACATTTTAGGAGAGGAGTGTTATAAAGAATGAAATCAAATTGTTCATAATATTTACATTATCAACGAAACGGCCCAGCTGTAAATAGGAAGGTCTCTTCAAGAGAATATCAAAATGGTGAAACATGGTGAAAATTACTTTTATAAACCCTTTGCTTTATTCTTAAAAATTATTAAACATTAAAAAAGGCAAATGAAAGACACACACATTTAGGAAAATATACTGCATTACACCAAGACTAGAAATACGCCTTTGTATGTGCCCAACATACACTAAAACTTACACCATGCGTCAAGATGTGTTATATCGAATGATTATTTGTGTTTCTGATAAAGGTTGAATCCTGGGCATCGTGTTAAAGATTTCACAGGCTTATTGGGCAACTGCCTAGATATTTTCGAAGCTGTCGTCGTAACAACCACAGACGTCATTTAGAAAATAGGCAACAAGTAGATTACTTTTCAGCACTCCTAAGCTAGGGGAAGTAAAACGTAAAGTCAAATTCTACGTGAAATGTTAAGAACACTTTACAATTATGACAAGGAACCGTGTATCATTATATGATTTGCACTCCGGTAATCTACAGCTTATACTGATCATGTATTATAGCTTTGCAGTAAAACTATGTTGATAAAAATTGAGAAAATGTCAATTACTGATAACCCCTATGACAAGGCCTAATCTGTTGAGTGCTAAAAGTATGTGACAAAATAATCTGGGAATAAAAAAACTGATCAAAATTGAGAAAATGTCAATGACTGATAACCCCTATGACGAGGCCTAATCTGTTGAGTGCTATAAGTATGTGACAAAATAATCTGGGAATAAAAAAACTGAAGAAAAAAACTGGGAAAAAATATCCTTAAGATCCCAGCAGCGGAAGGAACGTTTGAAGCGGCGAGCGCAATTTTTTACACAGCTCCAAATTTCCTTTTGTGTAATATATGTTTTGATTAATTTTCTTTATAAAAAGATTCTTTGATGGATTATCTTTTCAAATGCAATGTTCATCAAGCCTGAGATATAAGCGCTTTTAATAATTAAGGAACTAGAAATTTGGTTTCTCCGAGTTCTGCATTGGATTGAATAGGAATTTCAACAGTTCATTTTCATTAAATAGATTATTGCACAACAATCATGAATGGCGTTCATTTAAACATTCAGACGACAAAGACAGAGGCAGATCCTTTTAATTACATTTGAATTCTGATTTGTTCTTTGTTTTCTCAATGTATATGTTTTTTTAATAAATAGTTTTCAAGTCCTTATCATAAACCCAGTCATTCCCCACTTTAAGATTGACGATAGGTGACAGCAGGTCTTGTGACTGTTTACCGGTGCGCGCGATTTTCGTAACATTGAAATCCAAGTAGGAGTAAAAGCTAATAAGGGAAAAGAGCCATGGACAAAAAACACGCGTTAAGAACTTTATGAGGTAAGAAGTATTCGCCATGATCATCATAATTATTTTTAGAGGTAGAACATTATTGTTATCGTTCTTTTTCAATTATTCTGTAATCTATAAAGTTCAACATGCTTAGGCCGAATCCGCTTGATAGTTGTTTTCATTATAACTTTTACCAAAGGTGCTGGATTTATTGTTTTAAAGATAGGAAGTATGTTTATTGTAGGCTTAAATCATATTTGTTGTGGTTCAGCAATATCATCTTATTGTTTTATTTTATGTTTATTTTTTTCCTATTGGATTTTTTGATAATTTAATCCCCACCCTTCTTTATATCCTGTGCAAAATGCAGATTTTGATGTCGATCAATTCGCTAGAAATCGAGATTCTATGGGACACCCTACTCATTTCGCACACGGCCACTCAGTGGAACGAATCCCAGATATTCAGGCTACGTTCTGATAAAGTGACGTCACTGAACTTACAAGGTGGCTACACTACGATTCAATTATGTAGTGACATCATTGAAGAATACGGTGGATTTGACCTGGATTTCTACGCCATTTTATTGAACGGTAATGGGCTACTTGACTTAATAAATCGAGAGGAATATGTGTCCAAAAAGTTTTGTTGGTTTTTTTATAGTATGATTGTATGTTTGATGTAAACTTACATTTTTAGTCTTTGGACTTTTTGACAAGTCTTGAATAAAACCTTATTCGAATTAAATTGAATTGAATTGAATAATCAATAACTGATGTATCGGATAGAGAAACAATAAGACCTAAATCACCAACACTTGTTCACAATAGCAATTAAGTTGCATTACGATGTCTGATGATGACATAACGGATAACAAAAATAATAATAGTAGTCATTTTACAATATTTGTATGACGAGTAACACATGTTGATGTAACGTCTTTATCAGTTCCTGAGAAAGTATTGCATTTTGCTTAGGCAACCGATATATTAACCTATCCAAATCACTAAGTCCTGATATTGCAAGCATAAAAAAACAGTCGATTATATGAGTATCTATATTGATGTTGTACGATTCAATCCCTGTTTCAGATACAGGATCGAATAACACATCGGATTCGTTCACGTGTGAATCTGGAATGCAATCGATCATCTTATCAGCTAGATGTGATGGAGTCGTTGACTGCCATGATTTTTCTGATGAAACCGGATGCGGGGGTAAGTTTGCAAAAAGATTCTGGGCCCTGTTTCATAAAATTTGTTATCAATAAAAAGTTGTGATAACTGTTAAAAGCTATCGAAATAGATGCATTTGATTGGCTGTTGGCAAGTATGTTATAGAAGTGTGAAATTTATATTGACGAAAATTGTAATGAAACGGAGGCCCTGGACCGCTTAGTGGCAGGCGCTTAGCCACGGGGGGGGGGGGGGGGGGCACGTGCCCCCCCTAAACTTCCAAGATCGATTGGATTTTTTTAGACCCCTTTTTTTTACCTCGATCGATTACATGTATGTGCCCCCCCCCCCCCCCCAAACATCAAACTCTGGCTACGCGCCTGCTTAGTGGGACCAAAATTTTACCAAAATGAAGACGCAACGAACATTTACTGTACATTAAAGACATAATGTGAGCGGTTTCTCAAACTCCAGTCAGGATTCGCTGACACCGGGCTTGGTAGAAAAAGCATTAATTGGTGTGTATGCAATGGACATGAGATATGTTCGGACATGGTAGAGGAATGTAGAATATGGGCCTACTTTAATAATTGAAATTTCCTCATTGTGTAGGCCTAAATAAATTGAATCTAGAAGAAAGATTAGCGGAGGCAGAAGAAGGAGTGATGGGAGCTTGCAACTCCCCCACTGTTCGCTCAGATAAATCCATTTTGATATGGGATCTCTTTTGCAATAGATTGCAGTGAATTCTCGTATTTGTGCCACGGAAGTGATATCTGCCTAGCACCAGATTTACAATGTGACGGCCTAGAAGACTGTCCTCGTGGGGACGATGAAGAACAGTGTCGTAAGTACTTACGATTCTTGTTAAATCAAAATGTCAGATCGTTGAGTAAATGGGCATATTGTTCTTTCACCAGTTTGATAAGCATTTTCGTTACATAGCTCTCATGTTCCACATTATTCACATGAATGATCATCTGATTATTATATTAACTAATGGAACCTAACGTCGGGCTATTACCTTACTCTAGTCTCATACAAAAGTATATCTTATGTATTACTTATGAAGATCCCCACTAGGGGTAGCTGAAATTATTGTAGGTTAACATATTATATAACAATTTATTTAATTATCACCCTTTATACATTTTGTATCGAAAGACATTTTAAAGTGCCCTAGAGAGTGCTCCTGTGATGAATCTCCATTCAATGATCGTCACGGACCTCTGCCGCCCTCGTGTGGGGACTACTCTGACTGGCAACCAATGTGGATAAACTGCACACACGGATGGAACCAGGAGTATACCAAATCCACCACCAAAACGGCTACATTGATGTGGGTTTCAATTCATTCATCACTACAAAACCCCGTGTGGGATATGGAAATGTTTGAATATTGTGGGGAGTTTTTAATTCTGCCACGCCAAAGCTTTTGAGAAAATATTGCAATTGTAACAATAAAGTAATGTTCAATTTGTCGCCGTCTTCAAAGCTTTGTTGAGGATCCACCTGCTTTCGCACGTAATGTAGCATTCTAAGGAGTTGTTCACGAAAGCGCAGTACATGGGTATCGGAGCTGTGCTATATAATAATCAATTTTGTTATCATTATTAATCGTTTCGAGGTGATAGCGACAGAACGAAAGCTTTTCAATTAAACTTTCAAAAACTTTCTTCCGGAGTTCCTTTTGTCACAGTATAATCAAATCAAATCAAATGAAGTATTAATTTGAATCGGGGCCATGCCCTCAATGGCAATACGAAGGAAAAGGCTAAATAGAACTAGTTCCGTATGTTACATAAACTATGTCCAGCTACCCATTTAATTTATATATATTTTTCAAAGTTCACAGGTCATGGTTATATGCTCGAATATGGCACATAAAATCAAATTCGACAAATTTCAAGTACAGTTTCAACTTGCCATGTACTAAATATGGAAGAATGTCATAGCAGCAATGTTGCGTAAAGCAAATTGCTCTTGAAATGCCCCCATTTTGTGAATACGACTATATTTAAACTTCAACGTGTCTGCCTGTAGTCCGGTATATACACATCTGTGTGCAGAGCCTTTTAATGTTGTAACAATTACACTTCGCAACCCAAATTTATTCTGTTCTATATATTTCTTCCTATTCAAATATCATTCAGACTACTTCATTCACCATGTAGTCAATTAAGACACACACTAGCTTTTATTACAGCATTCATCTTATGTGATCTAATATATAAATTCATTTTAAGAATCTTTTTACTATTAATATCATTGAAGAAACTTATCTCCGATTTAGAAAATAGAAGAACAGAGAAAAAGAAGAACAGATACTAACGACTGTTCATTGAGGAACACCGAATGTATGCTTCAGTCATTCTGTCAAAATACTTCTTTGACGCATAATTTCTTTATTTTACTTACCTGTGTATTGTATCAGTAAACATATGCTTATATCAGCGATAACAGTGCATACTTCATTACCCCCACAGTGTTTTGCGATATAAAATCACGATTTATCTCTACAGAAATCTTGTCGGCGCCGGTACAGGAAATTTGGAACCTCAAAGCTTTTCTGGTTTACGCAACGTACATACATTGTAAGTGGATGTCATGCAGTGTTTGGGACTCGAATGCTTATCATTGCGTGGACAGAATTACAGGCTCTATGAATTACACCCTATACAAGTCAAAGTGGTGATTGTATTTGATTTTGTAAATATTAACCCTTTAAAATGTGAAGGTAATGAATATAACTAGACTTGAGAGAAGCGAGATCTTATTTTATATTTCATAATAAATCCTCCTGATATGGTGGCGTACCGATATTTTCTTTTCAAACCTCATCTTATAAGAGTTATCACACGTCATAAAGATATTATATAGCACTAAATTTGAAGAATTCTTTTCTTGAGCCTATATTTCTCTTTCTCTGTTAACGTTTATATATAACACCATCGCAATTCCATAACAAATTAATTAATGTCAAATTTAAAAAATGAGCAAACATTACAGCGAAATGTTATGTAATCGAAACATGAGTTTTATTGGGACATACAAAAGGGTATTGAAATTGCCATTGAGTTGCTTTCTCGAAAATTGATGCATTGTGTCACATTGTTATTTTCTTACCATTTGATATATGCATCCATTACAGGGACCTGACGGCAAACCAAATATCCTATCTCACTCCCGGAGTTTTTGATGGGCTGACTCGTCTGTGGAAATTGTAGGTTTGGAATTCCTTACTTGGGCAATGCCATGGACGCAAAATTTACGTTTACTCTAAAAATGTTTTTTGTTACCATACCCAAAGAGATCAAAACACTCTATTATTGTATTACCGTATCATAAAATTAAAGTGAATATGTGTAGGATTTTCTTCCCCCACAAAAAGTTTGCTAAAAAAGTTCGTAGCCTCGGGTCTCAGTGCAAAGCACGCGTACTTCATATTTAACCTTTTTTGTAGTGAATTGTAATAAACGAAGATTACTGATATTATAATTGCCATGACCCAATAAATCCTTAAAAACAAAGAGAGGGGTCTATAAAGAGTCGTGTCTGTTACGAACAACCTGTTATGTCCGTTACACTCAAATCCAGCTCTGGCAAATAATTTTCTTTTAGTTACTTATTGAAAGTTAACATTTAAAGACATATTGTTAAAAGAAGTGGTACCAAAAGAAAATCATTTTCTCCTTGACAAATCATTGAAATACTGTAAAAATGTGTGTCCCTGTTAGTCAATTGTGTTCGTTGACAATCTTTTTCTTTCTTCAAATCATCTATATCAATTAATGATAGGCTTGTTATCAATAACACCCTCACATACCTGGAGAGCCAGACATTTCGGGGGCTATTTAACCTGAGACTCCTGTGAGTATTAACTATTATTTTTTATTATTATTGTTATAATTGTAATTATTTTACTATTATTATTATCATTTTTATTATTATTATTATTATTACCGATAACATTATTGAAATTATTGATGTTATTACTATTTAAGAAATTCTTTTGTAACCAGAAATATTCAAACTCTTGTAGTTAAATTGTAGTTTTAAGACATGATTTAAAGAAAAAAATGATACATTTGAACTGCTGTTCCTCGGTTATAGAAGTATTTTCCATACATTTCTTCTATGTGATCAAACTCGAAGGTCTACATGGGAGTTAAGACATGAATTATATTGTATCAAGTCATAGTATGTCATATAAGACTTGAGAGATACAGACGGAATGGATGAAAGATTTGTATATACAAAACTATTTCCTTGATGTTGTATTTTCCAAAGTGCATAGGTTTATGCACAAACGTTTTCCCTATTTTGTGTTATTATGATATTACCAGTATCATTATTACTTGGATCATTGTTATCATAGGTTTAGCACTGTTGTTTTGATTACGCTTTTTGCTTGCACCTTCTAACAAATTCAGCTTTTACTTTCGATCCATTTATCTCAGGTATCTAGAATCGAATCAAATAAGTAGATTGAATGAAGGGTGCTTCATGGATCTCAACAATTTGTTCTTTATGTGAGTGCTTATCATCTACGTGTCATGTATTTCTCTTTCAATGCTGATAAAAATATCGTTGCTTACTAACTAGGGCACTTATTTTTTTCCATGTGAGCATCGGACTAGAAGTCCTAGATGGTGGAGCCATACATATGCCTATTATTTAAGTATCATCATGAGTATTACTATTATTATTATCATTATTATTATTCTCACATTATTGTTGTCATTGTGTTTGTTATTAGTATTAATTTTATTTTTAATTTTTTTCATTACTATGATCGTTATTATATTATTATCGATACTATTATATGTACTGTTGTTTTTGTTATTGTTGATGATGTTGTTGTTGTTATTGATGTTATTATTAACTACAGTGTACTACCATTTCAAATCATATTTGATTACAGTGACTTTGGAAATAACAATTTTACATCTCTTCGTCCTGGATCGTTTCGTGGTCTTGGACAATCCCTCCAGCGCCTGTAAGTACATCACAAACTTAAGACTATTGATTATTGGGCACATTTCATGATTGGTAGCAAACAGGTTAGTTGTATCGTTGAAGTCTCCTTTGACTGCCTTTAATATAGAGTACATCTTCTTGTAGCCTTTTTTGCAAAGGTTTACTATCCTTAAAATGCGAATAGAACCCTGTATCCTTTTTGGAATTACAAACCCTCAATAGTATGGCCAATACTCATTAATTGTCTGAGGCACCGTTTATACTGTCTGGTTGGCTCCCATTTAGCTAGAAGGGTGTGAATATACACACCCTTCTTGTTTTCAACAAATACATGTATGACCTTACGGTTCTGAACATAAACCATATCGGGCCCTTTGCTGTGCTCCACAATGTGGGTTAAGTTCAAAGGCACATGCATGCATTTGGAGGAGCTTGGTCAGCACTATTAGAATCATCCAAGGAATTTCTTCATACCAGGTACACATTAACTTCACCTGGGTGAAGGGTGGGAATTGTAGATTAATGTCTTGCCAAAGGACATTAGTTCCACCTCGGAACTTGAACCGAGAACCATGTGATCCACAGTCCGGTGATATATCCACTAGACCACGACACCTTTACAATAAAGACGTATGTTAAAGGCGCATTGCGCAATTAAGACCAGTGGTCAATTTGCAGAGTGTAAACTTCGATTTACTCGATATTCTTCTTCTGTGTTTAAACTGTTTTTGTCTCACAGAGTTATCGGACGTAATAGCATCACGTACATCAATGCATCTGTTTTCATGGGACTAGAGCGGCATCTGAATTTAGTGTAAGCATAAAGTGTTTGTTTGTTAAATGTAAGTAATATTTACCCCTCCACACGCTATCTTATTGGATAAAGTTAATATACAAAATAACAAAAGATATGTATAAAAATTTACATTTATTTGACTAACCTGGGTGAAAGGTGATTCTCTCTTTTTTTTTCTTCCACAGAAATATAGATTGAATTGACTGCCACCTAATCACATTTTATCTTTACGTACCAGATAATTTCTAAATATCTTTTTCAATAAGTTTGCGATCAAATTAAATTTTCTTTCTTCATAAGAGCACACAGAGAGATGGTCTCTCCATGTTGCAAATCAGAACATTAACATATAAACCATAAAATTGTGCTACATTTTCGTCTTCACACAATAAGAATCAGTATTCAACATGAATCCCCGTTGTATTCAATCTTCCTAGTATATTTCGTTTGTACATGTAACGTACGGTCAATTGTATAAAATTAAAATTCAGATTGACATCTGCACTGCATAACTACAGTACTATTTTACTACGGTAAAACATAGTATCGAAACACATGTTCCTGATAACCATAACAGAAATCTAATGTGTTCTTGGTGTGTATCACATTAGTATTCTGAATGAAATAAAGCAGAAAATAATGTTACCAGAAGATGGCACCAGAACACGTGTAAATGTTTTTCAGTACCTTTTCGATATAATATATAGAAAAAGTGTGTTTGACTAATAAATTGTAGATTTTTTAAATGTTGAGTGCCCTAACCTAATTCTGAACTTCAGTTGGGAACCTGTCAATTAACCATATCCTAACACTATACCTATAATTAAAACTAACCCAACATGCTATGTGCAGTCACAACCCTAACTCGATTTAGTTTTGATGCAATTCTTCCCGGAGCAATTGATGCAGGAGAAAACGTCGGATCCCCAAATTTTACAGTTTACATCTTACGTTTCATTTGTTGTGTGTTTATCCAATTTCCAGGAATCTCCATGAAAATCCTTTGGACACCATCGCGCCTAACACATTCCAAAATCTTTCTGCCATGAGAAACTTGTGAGTCATATCTTTCGTCCTGTTCTACGTGTTTCATAAAATATTAGAAATAAAGTGCTGCTTTAATGTAGTAGTCAATGCATTTACATGTACACGAACACATAAGCAATTTTTAAATAGAAGTATCAGCCAAAAACGTTAAACTTGTGAATGGCATTAAATATTTATATTTTTTATTCACTTCTGTTAACAATGACTTTAATACTTCGTTCCATTGGGTCTTAGCGTCGGGACAAGTTGTCGGGTTACACAAAGTTTCGTAAAAACGTGCCATCATAATCACGAAAGGCTAGGGTGTGTCACCTTGAATATCGGGGTCACATGAATTTGTGTGAAAACATGCAGCCAAGCCTCCATATTCACGAAAGGTTGGGTTAGATTGAATGCAGATAATCACATTATCAATCAAGATAGTCCTTGAGAAAAGGCTCATCTTTTACAGGTACATTTGTGAAAATATACCATGACAATAACGTACAATAAAAGGGTCGATCGCTGGCCTTTTTCCGAACTGTTGTGATTATTTATATTGTACTTAAAAGTGTAGGGTTGAGATGCAAGTTTTCGAAGGTTTTTCAAAAAGTGTCGGGTAAAATGCACCCAACACTTTGGCGATATTAAAGACACCGTGAAACCCAACCCTGCATGAATTAATAGTGCAAGCTTACTCCCGAAAGCACGTAGAACCCGACCCGACGCGAAGATCCAATGGAATAAAGTAAGTCGTTTAAAGTCGAGTCAATAACTCATCATCGCACCTTTAGAAATATTTAGTATAAAAAAATGTCCTACTTTTAATATCTTTACGAAGTTAATTCACCGGGAAGTAACCACCCCAGGACTTTGTCATGCTAAGTGGGTTTGTCTTGGCAAAGGTGGGGGCAGGGGAGGGGGTAGTTGTTTTACAATCTATGTATTATTTGGTCAAATGTAATTATCTAACACAAACATTTGTTTATATTTATTTACTTCCCATGTAATTCAAAGGTATATGGCACTCAAAATAGGAACCCCTCTACGCCTCTACCCGGGAATATTCGATGGCTTGATTCAGCTGGAGACATTGTAAGTCCACACTTTAAGGGAGTTTACAGGTAGCACAGATTTTTTACATATGGAGAAGTTCCACTTTGAGCATCTTAGAATAATAACTGCCAAAGTCCTAGATGTGCTTCATGAATACCTTTTGTTTGACCTCTTGAAAAGAATACTTCCACCTGCGTATCATAGAATGTACCGTTGGTGCATAAATGAATAATGTTACATAGCTTCCATGAGCGCATATCCAGTATTCATCTCTGTGGGTTTTACCATTTTGGTACAAATGACCTTTATCTGCCCATGCGCAGATTTTATCTGTAAACTCCCTTATTGTCTGGTGTTTCCAAAGTGGCATTACCCCGAATGCCCGCAAGAAGGCCGATATCATTGACGGATCATACATTCCTCTTACAGTCTTCTTCCGGACAGTCTGCTATTTTTGCTATTTGGGGCGGATCAAATTTCCTGAATAATTGTTGAGTGCATGTATAAATCAAGTGACATTTTGCGTGCATAAGACAATTGACAGGTCCGGGAGAACGGTGGGGTCACGATCCAAAGGCTACCAGACTAAAAAAGTTAATCTCATAAACGATTGGCGAAGTTCGATCTTGTCAACCTTCCGACTTGTCATGAATTCCAGGAGATCAACTCTTTGGTGTAGTGGACCTTGTAAATAAGACTAGTTAACGAGTCTGACCGATTTTTGTTGCTCTCGTGGACCTCAAGTTTTGCTAATCTTCTCTTATATGGGAAGTCTCCACTGATAATACGTTATTTTCTCCTTAATCTTATGATCTCTTGTAAATCTTTTGAGGTTTTATTCTAAAGCAAATGTCAGGCGCCTTGTTACCTCCTTTGACTTTAATCGAAAAAAATGAAGCTAAGTGCAAAACAATTTGCATTCCTGATTGGAAAAAAAATAATGAAAACAAAATAAAACCCAGGTGTTAGAAAACTTTTTTAAAAAAGGGTTACTAGGATCTATTTCGCATGTCCCCTCTCACCCATAGGTGCCTAAGTTCTTAATAGTTCTTAATAATGCTGATTCAATGTAATTCTTCTGAGTTTACGGATGACTGATTTGTCCGATTTTCTCTATCAAATTCTTGGTATTCTCTTGTATTATGAAGAATTTAGGGATTTTTCTTCTTAATTTTCAGACATGTCAACGACCCTAGGATTTGTTGCATGCTACCAGAAGGACCAATCTGCGTCGAAGACAAGCCTGCTCATCCTCTCTTCACCTGTCGTAAAACATTCCTGCAGAACATACCCATCAAGGTCTTTAGCTGGATCCTCGGTATAAGCGCCCTCGTCGGCAATGCCTACGTCATCATCACTCGTTTCAGGAGCACTCCTACTTCTGTTGTTGGAAAGGTCCAAGCCATTCTCATTACCAATCTTGCTATGTCCGACATTCTGATGGGAATTTATCTCTTGATCCTAGCTGTCATGGACAACGTCATCTCTGAGTCGTACTTTTGGGAGGGAAGGGCAGATCAATGGCGATCTAGTGTCGCATGCCAGATTGCAGGATTCTTTTCTGTTCTGAGCAGTGAGACGTCGGTGTTTCTCATTACTGTCATCAGCGTTGATCGCTTCCTCTGCGTCATGTTCCCGTTTGGCAAACGTCGTCTTGGTGCCAAGTCAACACGAATCGCTGCAGCCATTGTGTGGACGATCTCTCTTCTCCTAAGTGCCATTTCTACCATGCTGAACTACATTAACCCTGATGCATATGGTCTCAGCGACGTGTGCGTAGGGCTACCATTGATCCGCAAGAAAACTAACCTCGGAGCACAATTTGATGAGGGCACCTTCGCGGAGACTGGGCTTTGGGTATATCAGACTGTCGCAGGGTCCTCACAGTCAACATGGCGGTTCAGCATCGGACTTTTCCTCGGTGTTAACCTCGTTTGTTTCTCCATTACTCTCTTTGCATATGCCGGCATTTTTCTTTGGGTCCGTATAACCCGTAACCAGGCTGGTAGGCAGTCGGATGCAAGAAGTGAGCTTGGAATGGCAAGCAAGATGTTTTTGATCGTCGGTACAGATTTCTGTTGTTGGATGCCTATCATCATTCTAGGAACCTTAGTTCAAGCAGATATCATCACACTCACTCCTGACGTCTATGCGTGGTTGGTGGTCTTTGTCCTACCCATCAACTCCTCTATCAATCCCTATCTTTATACCTTCATCCACAAGATGTCGAAGAGAAAGACAAAATAAACCATAGAATACAGGTAACACTGTTTCTACGAGCAACATTACTTCTCGCACTAAATAGTTATATATCTGTGTTAGCTTACCGCACAGAGCCCCGTTTAGCCGTGCCGAAGTAAACTGCCATTTTTGTTGCTGTGGCAAAATAGATAGAAATTCAGGGGCAACGTGGTACCTGTCTGTGTTTTATAACTCACAGGGAAGTAAATAAGAAGGCTTGATGGAAGAGGGGGTCTTTGTTGCGCCCAGCTCCTTTGGGCTTTACCTCTCCATTTCCTATTAAAATGTGTATATGTTATTTATTTGCTTTTTTTGTGTTTTACCGGGTCATATCTAAACTCAACTTTAGGGCCCGTTCCACAAGACACTTCGTTCCGATAGCGATTACTTGTTCTAATCTAGCCTGTGAAGGCAGGTAGCGCACAAACAAGTCATGAAATGTATTAAAGGACATTTGCCCACTGTTTATTTTGCAACGATTGCACTCTCACGTGTTGCTTTAGAACGCATCAGTCGCTGACGCCGCCTGCGTCAGGAAAATAGCGAGTTTTCGCAACCGTCGACGCGGCCTTCTACAACGCTAATCCTAGCGGGGGGTCGCACTCAGAGCGAAAATTTCCGCGTAGCGTACAAAACTTCGACGGTATTCAGCCGTATTAGCGTCGGGAGTCGAGCTAGTACGGGGTGGCGAGCTCATTTAAATACCCCGTAGTCAGCACTTGCGTCGCCGTGCGAAAACTCGCTAATGGCCTCGTATGGGCAACGGGTATATTGGTAGGGGCTTTTTGCACCTCAATCAATTCATTGTTCAATGCTTAAGCTACCTGACTGTCAGGCATCAATCAGTGTACCACTCCATTTTCGTATCAGGGTAATTACCCCCTGGAAAATCACCCCCGGAAAATTACCGACCGAAAAAACAAAATAGGAAGACCAAGGACAATGAGACCCCCCCCCCCCGAAAGTTACACCCTGTTCATTTAAGGGGAAGTTTACCCCGATGATAAGTTTGTTTAATTTTTCCGGGGGGGGGCACTTTTCCCGGGGGGTATTTGTCCTACTGGAAATTTGCCGAGGATTGATTGCCCAAGGGGTAATTGTCCTAGAACCCTCTATTTTGATTGGCAATGTAGAGTATACCTTTTGTACTCATTTCGTGATGTCTGAAGATTCTGCACGTTGCAAATTGCGTACTGCTTTCTACATTATCAATTGTAATTATATTATTTCTATTACTTAATCAAAACATGGACAAAATGTATAAATTAAATGAATATCAAATGACATGTACAATATACATGGAAATGAAAATAAAAATGAAATGTCGATGTTCCCTGCTCTGCATGGAAACCAAATTGAGAGTCAGTGAACACATGGTGGAGCTATATAAGATTGTATATGTTCTGACGTACATAATGCGTTCTAATATCTTTGAAATACATGTAAGTAACGAAATAGTTCGATATTTGTTAGCATCATTTATTTGTCATCCTTTTTTGAAATCGGTATGACCTGTTTTATTTCCATGTTATCAGGCACAAAACCACAAGGCTATGGTAATATAAGGGTCACATATTTACAAATTTACAAAAGCAAATGTATAGAAACATGTTTATTATGTAGAGAGATACATTATAGACTTAAACATAGATGTATTGGAAACAAACAAAGGAACATTGGCATGTGGCACCGGAATGTTTTTTACTTTATCATCCAAAATACGTTAATGATTATAATTCGTAACATGAATTTTTAATTACTATACGTAGATGCTAGCATATGAATGTACAAATACAAGTATATGGGATATTTAAGTCGTTTTCATGTTCGTGCGTGGAGCCTATTATATAATAGCCTTCATCATAAAATTCTTGAAATCAAGAGATACATTCTTTTTCTTGGCTTTCGATCAACCGTTGTTTAAAAGGCACCTACATATTAATGTTAAAAAACAGTCACCTTACTTTAAAATTGATTCGATTGATTGATTTATTGATTGTTAACATTCTTTAAAAAAGAAACGGTTCCAGTTTATATATTTTAATAGTGTTAATTGGCAGCGTGGCAACATGTAAATGATTACATATTTCACTGTGTTTCTGATATCATATGCATTGAAATATCTATTTTGTCATGTTTGTATTTCTCTGCCCCAGAGGTTGGGGCCGTGATTATCATGATCATTGTTTTAGCCATTATATATGCATGTGATTTGATTGATTATTTGTATTTTATTTTGGATAATGTATGATTGACTTTTTCGACTTTATGTTGTAAATAAAGAACATTGTGGAAAGGAAGAAAATATGATATATTCGCTGTGCAAGCACGTGACATGCCAAGATTTCCGTCAGGCCAACATTTGATCAAGAACGAAGTTTTACATCGGGTGGTGTACGTATTACTTATTTTTATTATTGCTCTAAAACACTGCAACCTGTGTCCTCTAAGACTTTTGCATTATGGTGCGTGTCTTGAACAGAAATATAAACCACGAATATTGACAAACAAACACGAGTGCTTACCACTATGGGATTAAAAAAAGCATAAATATTTATGTCTTTACAAATAACATTTAAAAACAGAAACAAAACTGTAGAATTCAATATTTTTGGTATTTTAGTGATGAAATATAACTCAAGTGTTTTATATTGCAATTTTGTGCTGTGATATTCACTTTGTCTTTAATTGACTGTAATAAAATGTGTAGTGATGTTCATATCCCATAAATTAATACAATTGAAGATAAGGAAACGTTAGCCTAAATTAGAAAATCATTACCGTATATTTAATGTACACTGTCGCTCATAAAGGTGGAATATTTTAGTTTTACCCCAATTTATGGAATTATTTTAAAAATAATTTTAAAAAAATAGATCTAGAAAATAGTATACATTCTCAGATTTTATTGAATAACAATTTGCCAATGTGTGTTTTGCGTGACTGCTAAAGCATGTGTATGCTACTATGCTTATCATCTAGGGGACCTATGCCTTTAAGTCATAAATGACAGTAATGAGGATTAATGCCCCACAAAAGGGCACTAATATAGCACATCAACACGGTTTTTATCCTGGGGCCTCACAGTTACGAGGCCATTGCTTTGTCACTGAACCATGACTGTACGCAGCGGGGGCTACCTTTATGAGCGACAGTGTACATTCATTTGGTAAAACAAACTATAGGCGTCTCAAAATACATGTACATGTATGTGCAATACTTTGTGTCAAGTTTTTTGTTTCTTCTTAGGCGGATGGAACAGATAGCACTCTTAGGTACATGTATTATGATTGCACATGAATATGAAAGAATAATCGTAAAGCACCTTAATTAAAGAAATGTATTTGAATGTTTAATAATTAAGTTTAATAAAATTGTGCTCATATACACCGAAAGCGTTTTGTTCTTGCTGTTGTTTTTTCCCTTCTCTTTTTATTGTTGTGTTTGTTTTATTTGCTATTGTTATTTTCATTATCATTCTTATCAGTATTATTGTCACCATCATCATTACTATTACTACTTCTACTATTACTTCGAATATTGCTACTGGTAGCATCATCATCATCGTGTTATGATGATCATTTGGACCGATAGTCTGATTAGTTAAGAAGTAAAATTAATGCTTGTGCAAGACCTCCCCCCCCCCCCCAAAAAAAAAAAAAGATAGAACAAAATGTATAAATGAATTGTATAATATATTTAAATTATCGTAAGAAGAAGTGTGCTACAACTAGAAGGGAGTGCATTGCCTTGCCTGTGCGTTTTAAAAATAAAAAAATTAGTTACGACATTAAACGTAGCTGCACAATATATTATTATTATTGTGTATCTTTAATTTTAAAAAAGGAATAGGAAGGAAAAGAAAACCCAACTATATCTAATGTACAAAAAGTATTTGTCAGCCAAAGCCTGTCTTCCCCTCTTCCTGTTCTCGTTCTGATAAACATCCAATTGTTTGTAAAAAATTGATGTATTCTTCTCGCGTCGCGATCTATTCTTCCCGCGCCGTCTTGCGTCGCAACGGGCGGGGTATTATCTTTCCTATCATTGTGGAAGCTTTGCGATGTACATTGCTTACAGCACAGCCTGAACTTGTCTGGTGGGAGCGTTTTTTGTTTTTGGGCGCAATCAACACACTCGTTCATCTTCATCAGAATAAATGATTTTTTTTTTCTGTTGTTGGTTTAATACGCCTCCTTTTAATATTTGTGACGACTGTATGAAATGTGAAATAAAGATGACTATGTACGATGAATGGTTGTTTAATTGCGAGCTTGATTGTCCCCAACAACAAAAAGTAAATGACGAATGAGTGAATGAATACATGTATGCGGTTATAGTCGGCAAACTGATTACAGTTTGAGACGCTTGTGTGTGTTTGTAATTCGAATGATTATCAACATATTTGTATAATTTCTACGTCGCGATATTATTCTAGCGTCGTAATGGACAAAGGAATTATCATTCTCTCCCGTCATTATTCACGCTACGCGTAGCACATTGCCACAGCCTGAACTTGGAAGAATTTATATTTTGTCAGTCAAATCCTTTTTTTTTTTCTCCTCTCTTGACTTGGTTCTAATAAACAACCCATATTGTATAACAAATATTTGTTGCATCACGTGTTTCGATAGGATTATCATAGAAAAAATAGAGTGGTTTACAATAACAACCATGAAATTTTCTTTCCAATAATACCAAATAATAATTCTGTGTGCCCATGCCTTGAGCCATAATGCATGGCCGTCCAGAGGATTTGTTTATGTTGGGGACCGGGGGGAAATGCAATAAATTATTGAAAATTTATTGCATTTTCTGTTTTTTTTTTTATTTCAGTATGGAAACTGCCCCCCTACCCTAGCCCCCGCTGCGTACAGTCATGGTTCAGTGAAAAAACAATGGCCTTGTGACTGTGAGGCCCCAGGATCAAAACCGTGTCGATGTGCTATATTAGTGCCCTTTTATGGGGCATTAATCCTCATTACTGTCATTTATGACTTGAAAGCGTAGGTCCCCTAGTTACTGAGCATAGTAGCATACACATGCTTTAGCAGTTCCGCAAAACACACATTGGCAAGTTATTATTCAATAAAATCTGAGAATGTATACTATTATCTATATCTATTATTTTTAAATATTTTTTTTAATAATTCCATAAATTGGGGTAAAACTAAAATATTCCACCTTTATGAGCGACAGTGTAAGTTCGGTCATAATACAGATCCTGTACGTTTTCCGCCTATGCATGACGCGCATTGTCTATGGGGCAAATCGGGTTCACGCTTTTGGCCCCCAGAACGATCTTTATTTTTCTTGAAATGGTTTTTATAATTTGTCAAGGGGGCATTTTAGACACCATATTATACTGTTTATGATTATGTTAATATATACAACCGTTAGTGCCACATCGCCCGTCATTGCACGCATATCGTTGTGCCACGATTGCAGGTCTAGTTTTACTTCAGATCCGTAACGATCTTGCTTTGAAATATTCGTCCTCTATGATCATGCTTTTGAAGTTTACCCATGATACTCATGATACTCAGTACTTTTATATTAAAATAAATGCCACATTGAGATGGTGGAACAAAACATAATTGTCAACTAATGGGCTTCGATTATCTTGCAGGTGAAGCGGGGATATCTCACAGATGCCTTCGAGCTTCTTAAATCGATTGGCACAGTCTCCACAATGGAAGAAGCAAAGGAGAGGTGTTTATTTATATCTGGAAGTGATGCCCTTGGAGAACAAAGTATATATTACATGTCACTTTTATAAAAATCAAAGTATCACGTATAAAAAGGAAGAGGCCCTGCAAGCGATATTTTGGTTATAAAATAATGTCACCTATCAGTAAGGATGCTACTTTCATGAATATTGCTGTTAAAGGTTACACTTTTATTATGAACGCAGAATTTACATTCACAAAGGGTAATAACATATCAAAAACCTTCGAATGAATAACGTACTCAAAAGCCATCATGATATTACCACTCCTCAATTATGTCTGACCATAAATTGTATATTAATGTTCAATATTGTTCAAATACGAATACTCTTTTTCTGCCTTCTGCTTTTTAACCTGGTTTGTATCAGTAAAAAGTTTTATTTTTCCCTAGAATATCATAATCAAGTTTATCGTGGGTTAATAACTTTCGTAATGTCGCTAGAGATATTAAAGATGAAGGTGAGTTCTGGTAAAAAAAAAAGATTTCTCACAGAATCAATAAATAAAAATTACACTGAATGTTCAAGATTACAAATAAATGTCAGATGCCAAACAATTTTAATAGAAAATGTAAAATGGCTGAGTAATGAGCATAGAAAGATTAGGAAATCAAGGTGGGTAGCCCCGACACCATTTGTGTAGTCCCATATACATCTTTCTGTGTACAACGCTTGTTACTTTACCAAGACTGGGCCAAATTTAGTATGATTTTGATGACTCCAGGACTTTGCAGTACACACCAATACTTACCTGCTACATGATCAACTTTTTCTGACCGGCGTGAAGTTGGTTGGATATTCGATATTCGATATTCAAGTTGTGAAGTTGGTCGGATATTCGACATTCATATTCAGATTGTGAAGTTGGATGGATATTCGACATTCATATTCAAAAATTCAATATTTGTTTTTCAAATAGTTTGACGGCATTAGCGAGGCAAGCATCTAGCCCAAAAGGTCAAGTAATATCCGGGCAACCCAGAAATACGTCACTTACCCTGGCCCATGAAGGTTATTTATGTCTAAATCAAGGCTATTCACGGGCAAGCAATTGCAACAATTTTGAAATATACTCCATGGGTATAGAGGGCTATAGAAAATGCCTAACGGCTTTAGCGGGGCAGGCAACTAGCCCAAAGGGTCAAGTCATATCCGGGCAACCCAGAAATACTTCGCTTGCCCTGGCCCATGAAGGTTAAGGATGTCTAAATCAAGGCTTTTCACGGGCAAGCAATTCCAACAATTTTGAAATACACTCCATGGGTATAGAGGGCTATAGAAAATGCCTAACGGCTTTAGCGGGGCAGGCAACTAGCCCAAAGGGTTAAGTAATAACGGGGCAACCCAGAAATACTTCGCTTGCCCTGGCCCATGAAGGTTAATGATGTCTAAACATCAGACATCTAGACATCCTTAACCTCCATGGCCCGCTAAAGCCGTCAGACTTTTTGAATAACAAATATTGATTTTTTTTTTAAATATGAATGTCGAATATCCATCCAACTTCACAATTTGAATGTGAATATCGAATATCCAACCAACTTCACGCCGGTCTCCGATCCATTCCACACCTTTTCTTTCACATTGCAATCGAATGACCAGAACTCACCTTTAAGATATAAATGCTTTACAATGGTAACAAATCCACAGATGTGACGTGGATTCCAAACAATTTGCATGTAAAGTCTATATTGATTTCCTGCTTTGTTCTGTTTGGCTGCTGTCATGAGATTACCTTCATAAATATTATTGAATATAGTTGTCATCAAACAGAGCCTCATGTAAGGCTATCACTATTTTTGAAAATTTGTTACCCTCACTAAATATCAGAAATGGATGGATGAATGAATGAATGAATATATAATGAATGAATATACACGCATATAACCAGGGTAACATGTGTAAAGCGCCATGAGCGTCAGGGATTATAATCTAGGTACAGTTGAAAGTGTGACTTTTTCTGAATATGGTAAATACAGTATACTATACCGTGTGAAATTGGTGTATCGGGTGCTATGTTTTATTGAATATCCAACGATATTGTTGTCATGTCAGGACCCTGTTTCATAAAGCTTATTATCAATAGCAAGTTACAATAACTCGCTACTGTAATCGTGCAATTTGATTTGCTGAAAACAAAATTATCAACAAAAAAAAGTATTTGTTATCAATAAACGAGTTTTATGAACAAGGCAAAAATTCCAAGGCAAAGCCAATTTCATTTGATAGTTAGGTACATAGACTGCCTCTATCAGGAATAGTGATCACCTTTTAATGCGAATTCTTAAATCAAATTTGATGCTGAAAACAATGGCACCGACCGATTTTGTTTCATAAAACGGCCCAAAGTGCCCCAATTTTATGAATCAGGAGCCAGCATTGTTTTTATGCTTTGAGAACAAATATATATAATTTGCTAAAAATGTTCGATTAGTAAATAAAACCGTCTATGAACAATACAACGAAACATGTTATATGTTCAGACACCCATAAGACCATCAGGGGCCCTGTAGTGGATCCAAAATATCACAAAAGGACCAGCAATTCTAGACAGTCACGAGAACTTCTTTAAACTACTGGGATATTCAAAAATATGTTATAATGATAAATAGAACCCATTGATGACAGTCATTGATAGTGAATAATACCCTGCGAGCATCCACACCTTCTCTTACAAGGCTTAAGGTCCATTTCCTGATAAATTCGTAAATCGAAGACACTATGGGCTCGTTGTCTTGCCTGACTAATGTCGTGATGATTAAGGAGTTGGAACGTTTTATTGATCTCATTATGAAAAAGTAGGTATAAAATACCTACATACAGGAGAGATTTTAAACGCTAAAATCAAATTTTGAAAACACCTTTCTTAGAGATGAGGTACGAGTCGTCAGATTCGATTAAACACAAGCAAAAAGATGAATAATACAAAGAAGATATGTTTAGTTTGGTTAAATTTGTGTTACAACATTTCGTAGAAAAATCATTGTAAAACACGAACAGTGATGGTAATTAATGCAAATGTTAACACATTGAATGTAAATTGTCAATGTGAAGAGACTAACACAAAGAATAATGCATGATTCTCAGGCAATTATTTCGGGAGCCTTCATAACGTTCGACTGTATCTGAAAGTTAGTGGCCGCCCCCCCCCCCCTACCTCTCCAAAGGGGGGGGGGGGGGGTGGAATCCGGTTACAGTACTTTCCTACCCACTAAAGGAACTGACGATAAGCAAAAGTACATGTAAACTATTAAGTTTAATATACATGCATACACGGTTGGTCATAAAGGTGGATTTTTTTTTTTTTACCGCAGTTTATGGAATGATTTAGAAAATATATCAATTCACAACGCTAGATGGAAAATACAAGAAGCATGGAATTATTTTTTACACTTCATCTGATGACAATAAATCGAAAGCCCTTTGCAGTTAAACCCATGCCTCTCGTGTTTTCCATTTAGCTTTGTGAATTGATATATTTCCACTTTATCTGATGAGAATAAATGGAAAGCGCTCGTGAAGTTCAATCCATGCCTCTCGTGTATTTCATCTAGCGTTTTGAATTGATATATTTACACTTCATCTGATCAGAATGAATCAAAAGCACTTTTGCAATAGTTAGCTTTAAAGCGTTATGAATTGATATTTATCTACTATATATAAATATATGTGTGTGTGTGTAATATATATATATATATGGGTATACATATATATATATACGTATATAAATATAATACACGTAGTCTCAATAGCAAGCACTTTTAATTTGTTTTCAAGTGGTACAATGTAGGTTTAAGGTTTGTCAAAAAAAGCGAAGTGTCGACCCTTCACTTCAAAGATTAGTTAGTTTGTTTCTAAGAAGGCACTCAAAAAGTGATTACGTGTGTGATTGTTATGAGCCATTTAAATTCATGGCATGACTTTGGTAGGTATTTGTGGTTATTGTGATCTAATACACATTTTTATTAGAGATATCATTTCGGGAAAAAAAATCGTTAAAACTATTTTGTTCCGTTTGTTGTCAGTCTGGTATCGGTTTCCTTCGTGTGACGGGGGCATAACTGAGTGTGCCAGCATTGGCTATCTCCAATCATCGTGACCATTCACGCACATTCCTCACATACCACATAAAAGCTTTCTGGCTTTCCTGAAATATAATGCTGACGTGGGATACGTGTTGCCATAAGTCTCTCAGGTTTTCCAGAAGAAGCCATGGCCTCTGAGGTGGCTGGACCGATGAAGGCATCTGTGCAAATATGTTTAGTCAGCCTTGTGTTCCTTCAGTCACTTCAAGGTAAGACTTTTCATTTCCTTGTTCTTTTATAGCGGTCCCAGCAGTTGTTGTTAAGTTTTCTTTCTTTTTTTCTTCTTCATCTTCTTTTTTAAAGCTTCGTTAATTTTGAACATAAAACCTGTATTCAAAATGAAAGCGAAATAAGAAAACACGTTATCTATATCTTAAAAGTACTCTTTACTCATTCTGGATGAAACTCACTATAGGCCGTTAAATTACTTTTATTTCACCAACAGTCAATGTTTATGTTTTTTACGAGCGATCTACGTTAATTTTGTTGTTCTGCGTTTTAAGAAAAAAATGCCCATGGTTTACGAGATTTTAACATCAATTTGATAATTATAAACCTTGCAACGATATCTCCCGATAACTTAGACTGAAAGTTAATTATTATATTTGTTTACCTGTTCAGGTATTTTAGTGGGGGAAATCTGCTCCCATCAAAATAATACGCTATAACAATAGTTCTACGGACTACCCCATTTCTTAAATTTTCAAAGGTATTTATTCTTTAACCAATTCTCATTCCTTGTGATATTATGCAAACATCTGATCAGACTTGCTGTTGTGAAAAATTCCTTTTCTTTTAATGATATGAAAGTAGGTAGTTGTAGAGGATCTAGTGCGAGGGGGTGTTGGAGCAAAATAACCTGAAAAATTGCGGGAGAATTTGTTTCCCCTAAGAAAAAAAAAGTCTGAAATTTTGATTTCCCTAAGATGAAGGGAGTCGTAAAATAGCAATGGTGTGTCACTTTTCTACCACACTATCATTTCACTACTTCTCTTACATTAAACGTACTTTTATTTTGTGTAAATTGAGACGAGAATTTGTTTGTGATATTAGACTTTCGTTTTTTAGAATAAAAAAAAAAGGCCTACCATTGTGAAAAATCCAAAGCGCATTCTTTCCTTGTACATGTTGTATGTGTTTGTTGTGTGCGTGTGGGTGCGTGTGTGTGCGCGTGTGTGTGTGTGTGTGTGTGGTGTGTGTGTGTGTGTGTTTCCTTGCCCTATCGATAAACTGTCGTGAATTATGTCTTTAAATGGTTTTAAAAGTATATTCCATGTGATATAATACTATTTATTGTCTATACAGTAGGTTTGCGGTTGCACCATGTGTGAGAGAGAGAGAGAGGTTTGAGGAGTCCTGAAAAGGACTCTGACTCGGTAATCTTTCTTGGAGGAGTGTAGTCCTGAAAAAGGTCTGTTTGTTATCTTTCTAAGCATATAGTTCTCAGGAGAACTATAGCGCTTGGAGAGGATGAGTGGCTCGACGTTTCGAACAGGTTGACTATCCGTCGTCAGGAGTGGAGAATAGGGACTTTTAGATTTGCACGTTTTCAGCTTTGACTGCAACGTGTGACGTCATTTTAAGGCACTGCGCATGCGTCACGTCGTCTCAGTCGGCGATCGAAAATGCGTCAACCTTGATTTTCCTAAATCTAGTACGATACTAGTATATGCCGGGTGTGCATAAAATATACAGTTCCTCAGGTAGACAAAGGAACATCCCTTCCCTGCTATTATGTAAAAAATGTGTAGAACAAGTGTCACATGCATATTCACCTGTTCTACACATTTTTACATAAGAGCAGTGAAGGGATGTTCTACCACAGCAATAGGCCATTTTCGTAATGTAACCAAATTTAATGCATAGGTCTTTGTGAAGTGCCTCAATACAAACTATTTCATTCACCTGTTAAGAATAATAGTATTTCAATAGACAGAATCCTAACTGCATACATTAGTTGTTGCCACGTTGGACAAACATTATGGCTTGACCTACCTAGCAACACTTAATATATGCAGTTGCATTCTGACTATTGAAATACAACTATTCCTATCAGGTGAATGAAATAATTTGTATTGAGGCACTTCACAAAGACCTATGCATTAAATTTGGTTACATTAAGAAAATGGCCTATTGTTGAGGGTAGAATGAGGAACTGTATATTTTGTCCTCTTTCTTTGTCTGTCATGTAATTCATAGTGTTACTTCCTGCATACATGTATATCGTCGAGTGCAATCTAAAAGATTTCTAATTGTAGTCAACATGGGCAGTTGAGTACGTTGACACGCATGATCAGTCGGCGTACGTCGTGTTCTCGTCCACTCATTCTAAAAGTCCCTATTAGCTGGCGTGCGTGAGCTTAAGTCAGTATAATCCACCAATAAATTGTTTTTAATTTTAGAGAGCGTGTGATGAGATTTCAATTTGAAGACAAAAACATAGTGTAGATATTTACCCGAGTAGCATGCGACTAAGTACCCTCCCCCTTTTGTTTGCACTGATGTATATTACACTTTCCTCCTTCTTAATACGCCACACTCTCCAAGATTGTTATTTAATCCGCTAAAGGCGTCTTTGGAAGGTTTCGAAGACTGTTCGTTTTTAGTGGACTTTTAGCGGGTAAAGTAGTTGAGTTTGGACCGTGGATATCATACGAACCTTGGATTCACATAAAGGGTCAACAATTATACCTAAATCACGTTAGTTCCTTGCTTACAAACTGAATAATTGTTGCTGTCCATACGTTAATTGAACAAGTGTCTTGATTTCAGTCTGTGATGAAACTAATAGCAGCGAAATTTATATTCTATTTGTTATATTTCTTTTCTTCTGATATTTAGACAGGGTGACTCATTATAACCAATAATGGTGGTCTTCCATGAGGCCCTGTTAAACATAATGAGGTACATAAGTTTAACAAATATATATATATATATATAATGATAATAATAACAAAATCTTGAACATAAATCATAACAGCAATAAAGAATAAGTAAAACATGTATAAACATATAAACAAAATATTTGGTATATTCGTAATAAAAGAATGGCTTGTTTGTTTTGTTTTGCTTCATGAATATGAATATTAAAGTTTTAATTTGTTTCATGAATATGTCCTTTATCAAAAGTCCCTAGAAAATCAAGGGTTGAGAAGTATAATTCAAAATACGGGAATCTGTAAGATGACAACTTTAAAGATGAAACGGATGATATAATGAGGTGATCACATGAGGAGTACATTGGGTTTACATTGGGACATTAGGTTTAGCGTTAGTGTTATGTCATTTTTTTTATTCCCCGGGTTGATGTCAGTAATTTAGTTAGCGTAGGAACTTACCACGGAGCAATTGTCGCGAGAGCCTACAACCAAATAATGCATATAAAAACAAATAGAATATTAGCGTGTATTAACCTCTACAATGAATGCAAATCTACCAACAAGCAGCTTTGCATGATCTGACGAGAAAAGAAAAAGAATTGAACTCAATGAATTGAGTAGAGAAAGAAGTGACATGAAAAATAGCATTCAGATTATGTGGACTGTAATAAATCAAATTTAAATACAAAAAGAAAGTTAAACAAATTTCCTGCCCACCAAGTCTTTTTATAACCCGGATGAATTTAATGGATACATGGATTTTAAGAAAACAAGTAAAGAGTTATTTATGTTTTTTTTGCAAAATAAATAAGACATACAAGGTATATGTATAGTTAGGAGAAAATAAAGACCAACCGTTAACTACAGTAGGTATCATGCACACACCCACAATCACACACAAACACACGAGAATAATACAAACAAATGAAGAGGTGAGGATGAGAAAGAGAAAAAAGGGAAGGGGTGGGAATGAGAAAGAGAAGAAATGGAATAGGGGAGAATGAGAAAGTAAATAAAGGCTATACTTAGTCAAGGATGACATCGTTTAAAGTTGTAAACATTGTTTCTAAATTTAAGAATGGCAAGCGTCCTGCTTTTGTGGAGTGTATATAACATTGGTTAAAATGTTATTCATATTTAATGTTATCCTTTATGTCATGTTATAAATTTATCTTTAAATACTGGTATTGACTAGGTAACCTCAACGTTTTATTCCCATTTATAAATATGGATCATAACCTATAGACTCATATCTGTTCTTTCTATTTTTTCAGAAAGGTTTTAGAGAAATGTGTATATAGTCGTGCAGGCCTATACAGTGCGTCCCAGAAAAAACGAAACCGAGAAGTATCGATGTTTTATCATAACTTAATCACAACCATAAGTAATGAATGATACATATTTGGAAAGCTTAGAGTCTCCTCTTTCAGTTGATGCTACTCATGTGATGCATATTTTACGCATAAGTAATTAAAAGCAATTTGAAGGAAGGAAACCAAAAAGTAATTTGGCGGGCGGTATCTGAATTTCAAAGAAAAATTCATGTTTCTAGAAAGTTCATTTTCTGCTCTCTCATATGATACCTCAATCAAGAAAAATGAGCCAGGAATAACAAAGTTCTGTTTGTTTAAAGTAGCCCTTACATTTTCATAATTTTAACAAACGAATTCGTTTTCACTGGGTACCTGTCGTAGCAAAAAAGCAGATTCGACAAAAGACTTACCTCCGTTTCGTTAACAATCAGCCATGCATGAAAACTCTCGTCTACGGCTGATTGTCAACGAAACGGAGTTAAGTCTTTTGTTAATTTCGTTTATTGATACGGCAGGCAGCCAGTGAAAACGAATTCGTTTAATAAAATTATGGAAATGCAAGCACTACTTTAAACAAACAGAACTTTGTCATTCTTCGCTCATTTTCCCTGATTGAGGTGTCATATGAAAGGGCAGAAACTCAACTTTCTAGAAATGTGAATTTTTCTTCGAAATTCAGATACCGCCCGCCAAATGTCTTTTTGGCTTCCTTCCTTCAAATTGCTTTTTATCGCTCATGCGTGAAAAATGTATTATCTGAGTAGCATCAACTGAAAGAGGAGACTCTAAGCTTTCCAAATATGTATCATTCATTAATTATAGTTGTGATTAAGTTATGATAGAACATCGATACTTCTCGGTTTCGTTTTTTCTGGGACGCACTGTATAGCTAGATTCTTCGAAAAGTGCAATATCATTACACTCCAACAGTTTGGAACTCTTTAACTTCTCCCATCATCGAGTTTATACACAAGGCTAAAAATACCTTTGATGATACAGGAATATTGATTGGCCAGTTTTCAAATCTTAGCCAGGCTTTTTATTCTCTGGATCGCACATTTAATTAAACATATTGGAATGTTATAGTTTTAGAGGAATTGAATTGGAATGGTTTGGAATTTTGTAAGTAATCGAAAACAATATAAATTATATTCCTCCTGAATATGTTAATTATACAACAACAAAAAACTAAAAAAGTAAATAAATTTTAGAACTAATACTCTAGTCAACTGCATTAATACATTATAACATTTTTCAATTCGTCATATTCTAATATTGTCATATTCACAGTAAAATACAAGGAAACATGAATGAAATAAGATCATAAATTTACATTTACATTAAAAAATTAGTTCAATAAAAACTCAAAAGAAGTACGTGACTTTACTTTATTTAAAGTATAATGTTAAATAGTACTCATCATGTTGATTCCATCGGATAGATTTTTTATAACATTTGGGGTACAGTGGAGGCTAGTATTAAGTAACACAGAAATGTTTCACGACCGGGAAAAAAATTATTGCGAGCCACAGTTGCACACTGAAGTTGCACCGTTTTGGAGCTCTGCCTTTTACTCAAGATTTTTGCTATTCCACTTTCCATTTGTTTCTTTATTTTGTCACCATTATATTGTACAAAATATACACTGTCTTGAGAGGTTCTGGTTGAAACTATGCGGTAAGAGGTGACTCCAATAGTACTATTTGCTGAGGAGGTTGTGAGCACTAATTTTTTTATTTTTTTTGGCCGGTGATGGGGGGGGGGACGTGCCCCCCCTCCCCCTCCTAGATCAGCCACTGTACTTATCATGCATATTTTATTGTGAATATTGAAAGGCTCATATTCTATTTCTTTAGCATCTAAATTTACCTCACTTACAGCATTCCCTCAAACATAGTCAGTGTATTTTTTTTTTTTTGGATTGATTGACTACTGGATTGTCGTTTTGAGTTGCCATTTTTTTAATTCTTATAAATGTACCTTTTTTTTTCTTCCTTTTTTAATAATAATAACAGTAATAACATTCAGTAATTGGAAAATTTAAAAAGAAATTGACACATTTCAATGCATTAAACGAGAGTTTAAAATACTGAATGAAATATATTCTGATGACGTAGTCGAGTGGATATGAAACCGGACTGTGGATCACAAGGTCCGCGGATCGAGTCTCACCGTGGCACTAATCTACATTGGCCACATTCGACCAAATGGGAACCTGGCAGGAACGATTTCTGTGAAATTCTAGAGCGCCGTAATGGCAGCCATGATAAAGCCAGGGCAATAATTGTGGAGTGCAAGGAGTGTCAAGTATAACAGAAATGAGCGCTATACAAGAACCCACTCTTATTTGTTAGTATTATGAAATATTGATATAAAAATATCAATACAAAATATATCGTGAAATACATAAAGTTTTGTATTATACAAAGCATTAATCTGTTTACAAACTGCTTGTGTGTGTGCGTGTGTGTTTGGGAAGGGGGCGGGGGTCGAGTTTACGATTGCGTGTGCGTGTGGATTTAATTGAGTGTGCGTGTTGTACGTAAAATCCGGTTGTATCTAACTTGAGATTACTTCAATTCAACGGATCATATTACTGTTCAAAATACGTATAAATGACATGTCTCAAACCAGAATATTAGAAACATCTCCTTTGTCAAGGTTGAGTTATGAGGAAGATTACAGAAAACGACTTTCTAATGCCGCTGACCCAGGCGCGTACGTAGGGGGGGGGGTTAACCCCCCCCCCCTTGAGTTTGTTTTTATGTGTATGTTTTGCGTATTTTTTTGGTGATAACCCCCCCCCCCCTTCCTTTTTTTTTATAAAAAAATAAAAATAAAAAATAAAAATAAATTATGCCAATGGCTGACCTAAAAAAGGTGACCTTACCCCCCCCCCCAACCCCCAACGGAACATATTGTCAAATTTTTAAATTTCGAGACAAAAAACAAAAAAAAGTGTCCTCTTACCCCCCCCCCCCCCCCCCCCCCCCCCCCCCCCCCCCCCCCCCCCCCCCCCCCGCGGCTGGCTGAGTCGTTGCGATTTTTTTTTGGACTCCCAAACAAAAACAAAAAAAAATGTGTCCGCTTACCCCTCGTTAAGGGGGATCCATGAGGCCAATGATAAAATAATTACGTGAGGAGAAAGAGAAATAAGGCGATCGCGTGGGCTGTTGGTCTAGTGAACCCTAAAAGAACTTTGTCAGTATATCTTGGTCTCTTTGGGCGCCAGTTTTGTCGGCTGCAGGATTTTCCTATACATGTGACGATACCATAGGAACGGGGTTGATTTTGGAGACAATACAGAATTTGTTACAACAGACCCCCCACCCCCCCCCCCCCCAAAAAAAAAAAAAAAAAAAATTCTTGTAGCTCAAAGACGGCACCCATGTTATTTGGTTTCCGAAATTTCGATCGGCAGATTCTGATTGTCCTTGCGAAACAAAATACTCCACGCAAAACGTCAAAAACCTAGATCTCATGAGAATTTTAATCCTAATAATGCGTTGGTCGTCTTAATCAGATTGAAAGTACGGATATACCATTGATTATACAGTGAAACATGAATAAATATTTACAAAAACATAATAACGGCCAATGGAAGTTTCACTCTGCAAAACAGCCAAGTTCTTATATATTTTTGTGCACGGGTGTATACGTGTAAACTGACTATATTAACTCTGTTTTCCCCCTTCTGCTTTCTTCTTACAGTGGCGCATAGCCAATGTGTTGGATATAAACACATACATAGTGTGTCGTCCACGGATCATCCCAGAAACTATCAGGCTAATGCCCAAGATGAGTGGGTTGTCGACACAAGCCAATTTGAGCAGGTGATAGACTGCATGCCTTCATCTTTTTTTGTTTACTTGATTGCTTATTTTTTTTATTTTTTTTGCAAGAGGCCTCTGCCATTTAAAAATATTGATGCATGGTATTTGGGCTGAATAAGATTACCCTGACAAAAACCAGGGTGTTGTTTTAACACAATCTTGACAACCAGCATGTCTCAACAACAAAAAAGGTTGTAAAAAAGAATCTCTCAAAATAAAGATTTCATATAACGTTTTCAGAAAATCATTATACCTGTGCAGAGCTCAGAATACTTTTTATTAAATCATACACACCAATGACGACATTGAGTGCAAATCCAGACTTTACAATAATTGGTATACAGCAAAGTTTTTTTTCTGAGACGCACTGTATATTCATTCACCGGATGACTGTTAAAAAATACAATTTAACAACACCATTACATTGGTTTTTTACATAGTTTTTGCTTCCATGTCGATGCTTTTTTAACTTTTAAGGAAAGGAGTGTTACAAACAATGGAATCAAATTAGTTTATAATATTTAGGAAGGTCTCTTCAAGAGAATATCAAAATGGTGAAACATGGTGAAAATTACTTTTATACACCCTTTGCTTTATTCTAAAAAATTATAAAACATTAAAAAAGGCAAACGAAAGACAAACACAATTAGGAAAATATACTGCATTACACTAAAACTAGAAATATGTCTTTGTATGTGCCAAAAAATAAACGGAATTTACGAAACACCATGCGTCAAGACAGGCGCGTACGCAGTGGGGGGGGGGGGGGTGGGGTCGAACCGCCCCTCAATTTTGTTGTTGATCCCCCAACTAAACAAAATATCCGTCGGCTCGGCCAAATTTTCAAATCCCCCCCCCCCCCCCTGCATACGCCCCTGCGTCAAGATGTGTTCTATCTAATGATGATTTGTGTTTCTGATTGAGGTTGAATCCGGGGCATCTCGTCAAAGATTTCACAGGCTTTTTGGGCAACTGGCTAGACATTATTAAAGCTGCCTTCGTAACAGCCACAGACGTCATTTAGAAAAAATGCAACAAGTAGATTACTTTTCAGCACCCCTAAGCTGGGGGAAGTAGAACGTAAAGTCAAATTCTACATAAAATGTTAAGAACACTTTACAATTATGACAATGATCCGTGTATCATATCAATAATATATTGTGAATAGAAATGACCTTGTTGGTTCCTACTTGTGTATGCATAGTTTGGTCTTTGATTTGCAGTATTCCTTGTAAATATGATTTGCACTCCGGTAATCTACAGCTTATACTGATCATGTATTCATTGCTTTGCAGTAAAACTATGTTGATGAAAATTGAGAAAATGTAAATTACTGATAACCCCTATGACGAGGCCTAATCTGTTGAGTGTTAAAAGTATGTGTCAAAATAATCACTTCCCCCACCACACACACGCAAACACTTTATCCTCAAAATCCAAGCATCGGAAGGAACTTTTGAAGCGAGCACAATTTTTTACACAGCTCCAAATTTGTTTTTGTTTAATCCATTTTTTTATTAATTTTCTTTAGAAAAAGGTTGTTTGATGGATTATCTTTTCAAATTCATTTTTCATCGAGCCTGAGTTATGAGCGCCTCTAATAATTAGGGAACTAAATATTGGTTTTCTCCAAGTTCCGCATTATATTGAATTGGAATTTCAACAGTTCAATTTTATAAAATAGATCATTGCACAAATATCGTGGATGTTGGTGTTCAATGCATTAACGTTCCTGCAGCAAATACTTGTAATTACATTTAAATACTTATATGTTCTTTGTTTTCTCAATGTATATGTATTTTATGATAAATATTTAGCAAGTCCTAATCATCAGTCAATCTTCACTTTAAGATTGACGATAGGTGATGAAAGTAATGTTATTGTTTACCGGTTCGCGCGATTTTCGTAAAATTGAAATCCAACTAGGAGTAAAAGCTGATAAGGGAAAGGAGCCATGAAAAAACACAACGCTTTATAGGGTTTAAAGTATTTGCCATGATCATCCTCATTCTTTTTAGGGGTAGCATTTATTATTTTTTACGTTGTTTTTCAATTCTTCCGTAATCTATAAAGAGAAGGTTGAGTTCCGGGAAGAGGTGACAAATAATTTTTGAGCGTTATCATTGTAAACATCAGATGAAAAATGTTCCCTGAAAAGCATGGCTCTTCAAATGCCTTAATATTCTAAATATGGCATGTAACATTATAACAATCGGGACAGATTTTTATTCCACATCATCGTTCGTATAGTCGCATATACATCTTTCTGTGTACATTGCTTGTAACTTTACCAAGACTGGGCCAAATTTATAATAATTTTGATGATTCCGGAACCTTGCCATACACACTTATACTTATATGCTAGATGATCAACCTTTTCTGATCGAGTCCACAACGTTTCTTTCACAATGCAATCGCATGAACAAAACCCAACGTTATTGATAACTGTTTTCATTATAACTTTTTCTAGAGGTGCTGCATATTTTCTAAAGATGGGAACTACGGTTATTGGATGCTTAAATCACATTTGTTGTGGTTCAGCATTCTCATCCTATTGCTTTTTTAAATGTTGATTGTTTTCTATTAGATGTTTATTAACGTAATCTCCAACCTTCTTTACCCACATCATTGTCTATCCTGTGCGAAATGCAGATTGTGATGTCCATCAATTCGCTAGAAATCGAGAGTCCATGGGACACCCTACATATTTCGCACATGGCCACTCAGTGGAACGAATCCCAGATATTCAGACTACGTTCTGATAAAGTGAGGTCACTGAACTTACAAGGTGGCTACACTACGATTCAATTATGTAGTGACATCATTGAAGAATACGGTGGATTCGACCTGGATTTCTACGCCATTTTGTTGAACGGTAATGGGCTTTTTGACTTCAATAAATCGAGAGGAATTTGTGACCCAAAAGTATTTTTCATACTAAGGAATAGAATCATGGATTATTGAATTCACATATCTGTATACATTTTATTTGTCTATGACAATTATTCTCTCAGTAACAAAACAGAAGGCCTTAATTTCTTAATTTTGTTCTCATAAAGCGTCAATCTATTTTGAATTCCTTTATTTTCATTACCCTCATCTGACATGCTAGCAATATATTATATATATATTTTTTTTTTCTTGGTTACTGCTTTGATGTTTTGATGTAAACATTTATTTATTTTGATATATTTGTTCCCATTTGCTATGTTTTTCCTTATATATATATTTATATAGGCCTATATATACATATGTTTTTGAATGCTTTTTTATAGTATGATTGTATGTTTGATGTAAACTTGCATTTTTAGTCTTTGGACTTTTTGACAAGTCTTGAATAAAACCTTATTTGAATTGAATTGGATTAAAGATATTATGTCCCTTTTGCAGCCAACATCAAATTCTGTAGAACTTTGCAGGAATTATGAATATGTCATGTACGCGCTATCTGTGAAATTGAAATGTTAGCAGTGTGCTTATATTCAAATTATGCAAGGAAACCCGTTTACTTGCTAGACTTCACTGTCAGACACTATTGAGTGACTGACTGGCTTTTTTTCTTCTTTGGTAATAATATACATAAAATGAGCTATAAAGGGTACATGAGTATTTGTCTACATCAATAACCCACTTCTTGTAATGGCCAAAATTGCTGATTGAATCTTTGTGCAGCATAAAACGTGCGACCATTCGGTACAATGGTCTGAAAATCAGACTATTACTTATTGGCTCTATAGCTCTTAAGTCGATTTGACAAGTAATAGTCGTTATTTATCCACTTAAAGACATTTTCAAGCCCCACTTTTTTTTTTTAGGGAAGTTCTAAATTAGTATTATGTTTCAAATGCCGTTGGAATTTAACCTTTTCATTTTTTGGGCCTTCAAATGGGACATAGTACCTTTAAATAATCGATAACTTATGTTTAGGATAGGGAAACAATAAGACCTAAATCACCAACACTTTTTCACATTAGCAATTAAGTTGCATTACGATCAGTCTCCCTGATTCATGATGATATAAAGGATAATAACAAATAATAGTAGTGGTTACAATCACGGGTAACACATGTTGATGTAACTTCTTTATCAGTTCTTGAGGAAGTATTGCATTTGGCTTTGGCAACCGATACTTAAGCACAAATCATGGGGAGAAATACATCCGAACGGGTTATCCAGTCGCTAAAGCAAACGCGGGATGTACTGTATTGTCTGATGTTATATAATATTTAATTGAAAAGGACTAGAACCATCATCCTATTCACTGAGAAACATGCATGTTCATGTTCATAAGCATCAGAATAAATCGATTAACTTATCCAGATCACTAAATCTTGATATTGTAAGCATAAAAAACAGGTGCTTATTCAAGTATCCATATCGATATTGCCAATTTACACTATTCAAACCCTGTTTCAGGCACAGGATCGGACGACACATTGGATTCGTACACGTGTGAATCTGGGATGCAGTCGATCATCTTATCAGCTAGATGCGATGGAGTCGTTGACTGTCATGATTTTTCTGATGAAACCGGATGCGGAGGTAAGTTTAAAATAAGATCCTGGGCCCTGTTTCATAAAAGTTGTTATCAATCAAATTTAAAAAAATTAAAAAGTTGTGATAACTGTTATAAGCTACCAGATAGATGTATTTGATTGGCTGTTGGCAAGTGTGTTATAGAAATGTGAAATTTATATTGACGGAGGCCCCGGACTGCTTTTCGGTACCAAAATCTTACCAAAATGAAGACGCAACGAACATTTACTGTACATTAAAGACATAATTATGAGCGGTTTCTCCATTTCCAGTCAGGATTCGCTGACACCGGGCTTGATAGAAATTGCATTAATTGGTGTGTATGCAATGGACATGCGAAATGTTCGGACATGGGAACGGAATGTAGAATATGGGCCTTATTCAACAATTGTATTTCCCTATTGTTTAGGCCTAGAATAAAACAAATCTAAAAGAAAGACTAGAGGAGGCAGAAGAAGGAGTAATGGGAGCTTAATGAGAACCCCCACTGTTCGCTGAGATAGATCCATTTCGATATTGGTTCTCTTTTGCAATAGATTGCAGTGAATTCTCGTATTTGTGCCACGGAAGTGATATCTGCCTAGCACCAGATTTGCAATGTGACGGCCTAGAAGACTGTCCTCGTGGGGACGATGAAGAACAGTGTCGTAAGTACTTACGATTCTTGTAAAATCAAAATGTCGAATCGTTGGGTAATTGGGCTTATTGTCCTTTCACCAGTACATACTTTTATAAGCATTTTCGTTACATAGCTCTCATGTTCCACATTATTCACATGAATGATCATCTGATTATTATATTAACTATTGGCACCTAACATCGAGCTATTACCTTACTCTAGTCTCATACAAAAGTATATCTTGTGAATTACTTCCGAACATCCCCGTTTGGGGGAGCTGAAATTGTTGGTCTGTTAACAAATTATATATAACAATTTATTTTACTATCATCACTCCTTATACATTTTGTTTCGAAAGACATTTTAAAGTGTCCTGAAGGGTGTTCCTGTGATGAGTCCCCATTCAATGATCGCCATGGACCTCTGCAGCCCTCGTGTGGGGACTACTCTGACTGGCAACCAATGTGGATCAACTGTTCCGGATGGAACCAGGAGTATACCAAATCCACCACCAAAACGGCTTCATTGATGTGGGTTACAATTTATTTATCATGTACTACAAAATCCCGTGTGGGATATGGAAATGTTTGGATATTGTGGAAAGTTTTTTTAATTGTGCTACGCCAAAGCTTTGGAAAGAATATTCCACTTGTAACAATTAAGTAATGTCCAATTTGTCGCCGTCTCCAAAAGCTTTGTTGAGGATCCACCTGCTTTCGCACGCAATGTAGCATTTTAAGGAGTTTTTCACCAAAGCGCAATATATAGTGAATCGGAGCTGTGCTATATAGTAATCAATTTTGTTATCATTATTAATCGTTTCGAGGTGATAGCGACAGAACGAAAGCTTTTCAAATAAACTTTCAACAACTTCCTTCCGGGGTTCCTTTTGTCACAGTATACATTAATTAAATCAAATCAAAGGAAGACTAGGGTCAATTTGAGTGGTGGCCATGCACTAAATGGCACTACGAAGGAAGAGGCTAAATAGAACTATTTCCAGATGTTAGATAAAACTATGTCCAGCTACCCATTTCATTTATATAAAATGTTAAAAGTTCACAGGTCATGGTTATTTGCTCGAATGTGGCACATAAAATCAGATTCTGATCAGAAAATTGTAAGTACACTTTCAAATTGCCATGTACCAAAATCTGGAAGAATGTCATAGCAGCAATGTTGCGTAAAGCAAATTGCTCTTGAATTGCCCCCATTTTGTGAATACGACTATATTAAACTTCAACGTGTCTGTCTGTAGTCCGGTATATACACATCTGTGTGCAGAGCCTTTTAATGCTTAGCAATTACACTTCACAACCCAAATTTAGTCTGTTCTATTATATATTTCTTCCTATTCAAATAACATTCAGATTATTTCATTCACCATGTAGTCAATTAAGACACACTGTGAAAAATGTGGGCAATATTTTTCGACCATTTACCCAACGTTGTGCCAATAGTCAACCCAACCATCTATTGGGCAATATTTTGCCCAGTGGTATTGGTAAACGTAAGCACCCTACTTCACACGTGCATAATTGTTTCGTATTTTGACCAAAATTTGGGTAAAGATATGACCTTTCAACTGCCCGACTACGGTAGCCCACTTGTTGGGAAAATCTTGACCAGCTGTTGGGCCACTGGGAAAAATATTGCCCAATAGATGGTTGGGTTGACTATTGGCACAACGTTGGGCAAATGGTCGAAAAATATTGCCCAAATTTTTCACAGTGCACATACACTAGCTTTTATTACAGCATTCATCTCATGTGATCTAATATATAAATTTATTTTAAAAATCCTTTTACTATAAATATCATTGAAGAAACTTATCTCCGAAAAAAAAGAAAAAAAAAAGAAAAGAAGAACAGATACTTCGACTGTTCATTGAGGAACACCGGATGTGTGCTTCAGTCATTCTGTCATAATATTTTCTTTGACGCACTAATTTCTTAATTTTACTTACCTGTACATTGTATCAGTAAACATATGCTTATATCAGCGATAATAGTGAATACTTCATTACACCCCCCCCCCCCCACACACACACACACACACACACACTGTTTTGCGAAATAAAATTACGATTTATCTCTACAGAAATCTTGTCGGCGCCGGCACAGGAAATTTGGAACCTCAAAGCTTTTCTGGTTTACGTAACGTACATACATTGTAAGTGGATGGCATGCAGTGTTTGGGACTCGAATGCTTATCATTGCGTGGACAGAATTGCAGGCTCTTTATGAATTACACCCTATACAAGTCAAAGTGGTGATTGTATTGATTGGTTAAATATTAACCTTTTAAAATGTGAAGGTAATGAATATACCTAGACTTGGAGAAGCGAGATCATATTTTTTTATTTCATAATACATCCTCCTGATATTGTGGCGTACCGATATTTTCTTTTCAAACCTCCTCTTATAAGAGTTATCACGCGTCATTAAGATAATGTATAGCACTAAATTTGAAGAATTTTTTTCTTGAGCCTATATTTCTCTTTCTCTGTTAACGTTTATATATAACACCATCGCAATTCTATAACAAATTAACGAATGGCCGTACGTCTAATTTTAAAATGAGCGAACATTACATCGACCAAACATGAGTTTTATTGGGACATACAAAAGGGTATTGAAATTGCCATTGAGTTGATTTCTCGAAAATTGATGCAATTGTGTCACGTTTTTATTTTCTTACCATTTGATATATGCATCAATTACAGGGACCTCACGGCAAACCAAATATCCTATCTCACTCCTGGAGTTTTTGATGGGCTGACTCGTCTGTGGAAATTGTAGGTTTGGAATTCCTTACTTGGGCAATGCCATGGACGCAAAATTTACGTTAACTCTATAAAAACAAATTGTTACCATACCCAAAGAGCTCAAAACACTCTATTATTGTATTACCGTATCATAGAATTAAAGTGAATATGTGTATGATTTTCTTCAACCACAAAAAGTTTGCTAAAAAAACTTCGTATCTTTGGGTCTCAGTGCACAGCACAAGTACTTCAAATTTAATCTTTTTGGTAGTGGATTGTGATAAACGAAGATTACTGATAAGTAGTTGCCATGACCCAGTTAATCCTTAAAACAAAGAGAGGGGTCTATAAAGAGTGGACAAAAGTGTCGTATCCGTTACGCACAACCTGTTATGTCCGTTACACTCAAATCCAGCTCTGGGAAAGAAATATTTTTTAGGATGTGATTCTGTAAATAATAAACTACCTATTGAAAGTTAACATTTAAAGACATATTGTTAAAAGAAGTGGTACAAAAAACTTTTTGTTTTTTACTTAACAAATCGTTGAAATGCTGTAAAATTTGCTATTGTATGTTCCTGTTAGTCAATTGTGCTCGTTTACAAACCAGCTCTTTCAATTAATGATAGGCTTGTTATCAACAACACCCTCACATACCTGGAGAGCGAGACTTTTCGGGGGCTATTTAACCTGAGACTTCTGTGAGTATTGTATCAAAACCTATCGTCTTATCACTATTATTTGTATTATTATTAATATTATTATTATTATTACTATTATTATCAATATTGTTGTTAACATTATTAAAGGGATAGTTGATTTCTTGTTTTAGACCGCAAATGCCTCCAAAGTGCATTATAATTTCTCTTATTCTTATTTTTGACATTCCCAGTGCCCTTTTAGGACCTAAAATTGCTATGAAGGTAATTTCAGACCCCAAAATGTGTAAAATTTAGCCAATACAATCATACCGCTTATTCAGCTCTATTTTGAAAAAAATACGATGACCGTTACTTATTTAATTAGTTAACGGTCACAATACATGGGCCGGCTGGTTGTGCGTATTATAACCAACACGAAAAAGCCAACAAAAAGCCAACATTTGGCATTGGCTGGAATAAAACGTATGTGGTGTTGTTTCGTTTTTCTAACGGCTGGTTCAAATTATTTAATATTTGTGGTGGTACACAAATATTAGAAATTGTTATATTTATTGATATTTCAGCCGTCTCTGAACCGATTTTGATCAAACAAAGATGATTTTGTCATGCAAAGTGTATGTTCTTTCAAATTTGACACTCAGTTTTTCATTATCTCACACACAAATAATTTTGTGTAGCGCCCTCTGCAACAGATCTCCACTATCCCTTTAATATTATGAATATTATCACCTGGTGATAATATTAATAATATTAAAGGGATAGTGGAGATCTGTTGCAGAGGGCGCTACACAAAATTATTACTATTAAGAAATTATTTTGTAACCAGAAATATTAAACTGTGGTTTTAAGACAGGATTCAAATAATCCAACTTTTCCTATGAACTGCAGTTCCTCCGTTTAATACAGAAGTACTTGTTATAAATCTCTTCTTTGTGACCAAAATCGAAGATCTACATGGGAGTTGAGATACAATTTATATTGTTTCCAGTCAAAGTATGTCATATAAGACTTTAGGGATACAAGCAGAATCGATTAAAGATTTTTTTATATACAAAACTATTTCCTTGATGTTATTTTTTCTAAAGTGCATGGGTTTATGCAAACACGTTTTTCCTGGTTTGTGTTATTATGATATTTACCATGTATCTTTATTACCGGATCATTGTTATCTATACGTTTAGCACTGTCGTTTTGATTACGCTTTTTGCTTCTACCTTCTAACAACTTCTGCTTTTACTTTCCATCCATTTATCTCAGGTATCTAGAATTGAATCATATTAGTAGATTGAATGAAGGGTGCTTTATGGATCTCAACAATTTGTTCTTCATGTGAGTGCTTATCATAGCGCATAGAGAATTTTTTATTATGCGCTATATAAAAATTACTTTATTATTATTATTATCATCATCTTCATTTCATGTATTTCTCCTTCAATGCTGATGAAAATATCTTTGCTACTTACTAGGGCACTTATTTGGACTTCGATTTCACCTCTTTTTGCCCATGTGCGCCCCGGATTACTAGGATTACTAGATAGGTGGGGCCATATATGCCTACTAGTATTATTTTGTTATTATCATGTTTATTACTATTATATCATTATTATCATTATTGTTGTTATTGTGGTTGTTATTATATTTGTATTATTATAATCTGTAATATAATTGTTATTATTACCATTACTATAGGATTTCCCGGCCAAATTCGCGTGTTTGTCATTCGAATTCATTTACTTTGCATTTAAGTAAGCGCAGATCGGCTTTGCCATGCCAATTATCATTCAATTTTCCAGTTTTTGTATTTAATTTAGGATTTTCGTCGAAGGGTTTCATAGATCTGTCATTCAATTTAGAAACTGCTCCACTAGCATTCAAATTAATATTCACTTGTCGAAGCGTAATTTTTATCATTCAAATTAACACCTGTCATTCGTATTCGTAATATTTGTTATTCAAGTTAGGGAAGTTAGGGGGAAGAATTGCAACAAACTTTTACAGTTTTTGAATAATGCAGTTAAAATGCATGATTTGTCATCGGGGTCAAAGCTGTTATTCCATTTATTTATTTTCAGGACAATGCAGATGGATGTAGTCAGACAGAAAGTAAAGAAGGGGCGAAATCAAGGGATATGGCATTTCTGCACGGACATGTTCATATACCCGGGAAAGGTGGGGGTACCCTCAATCGCACCTTTTTACTACAGACTCGGAATTTTACAAAAGTAATTCACATCGTCTCTTATACCCAGCACACCCCTCTGTTTTTCTTAAAGAGTTTCATAGTTTACTTGCCCGCCAGCAGATCGATGGCTAAAGACATGGCTAAATAATCATGTTCAAATTGTTGACTATAGTCCCAGCCCCAGTCACAATATTGTACCCTTCTTCCATAATGAAATCATGGTGAAATTATGATAAATTTATGATGAAACATAAGACAAATAACTTCCTTACATGACCACTTACAAATATACTGAGACCATCAGGTCCATAGATACAAGTCGTTTTTTTCTTCTTAACAATCAAACCAGTTAAATGCTGATGAATATAAGATAAATCTGATAAGTATAAGTGTATAAATGCAAGAAAATAAAATATGATGAAAAACACATGAAAAAACAATCTTGAAAGAAAAAGAATGAGCTATAAAAAGTGTGTAATAAACGAGAAATGTATATTGACCATCAATTTAAGTGCACAAAGTGCTAATTTGAATGCTACAAATTAATTAGAATGCTAAAAGTACACCGTCGCATTGTCAGAAAATCGTGTTGCGCCAAATCGAATGACCAAATAGCGAAAGAGGCACATTGTTCATTAATTTGAATGAAACATACGTAGATTCTAACGAAAATTCCATAGATTTGAAAACTAGAAAAAGGAATATAAACCCGAGATATACCTGACTGCACTAAAACCGTCGAATTTGAACGCAAGACAAATTAATTTGAATGACAAACTCGCGAATTTGGCCGGGAAATCCTATATTATAGTTGTTGTAGTTTTAGTTATTGTTGATGCTGCTGTTGTTGTTATTGTTTTCATTATTAATTATAGTGTACTACCATTCCAAATCATATTTGATTACAGTGACTTTGAAAACAACAATTTTACATCTCTTCGTCCTGGATCGTTTCGTGGTCTTGGACAATCCCTCCAGCGCCTGTAAGTACATCACAAACTTAAGACAGTTGAGTATTGGGCACCTTTCATGATTGGTAGCAAGCAGGTTAAGTGTTAGTTGTATCGTTGAAGTCTCCTTTGATTGCCTTTAATATAGAGTACACCTTCTAGTACCTTTTTGCAAAGTTTTACTATCCTTAAAATGCGAATAGAACCCTGTATCATTTTCGGAATTACAAACCCTCAATAGTATGGCCATTCAGATAAATTGTTAGAGGCATCGTTAATATAGGATTTCCCGGCCAAATTCGCGAGTTAGTCATTCAAATTCATTTGTCTTGCGTTCAAATTCGACGGTTTTAGTGCTGTCGGGTATATCTCGGGTTTATATTCCTTTTTCTAGATTTCAAATCTATGAAGTTTTCGTTAGAATCTATGTATGTTTCATTCCAATTAATGAACAAAGTGCTTCTTTCGCTATTTGGTCATTCGATTTAGCGCAACGCGATTTTCTGACATCGCGACGGGTGTACTGCTAGCATTCTAATTCATTTGTAGCATTCAAATTAGCACTTTGTGCACTAAAATTAATGGTCAATATACATTTCTCGTTTATTAAACACTTTTTATAGCTCATTCTTTTCTTTCAAGATCGTTTTTTTCATGTGTATTTCATCCCATTTTATTTTCTTGCATTTCTACTCTTTATATACTTTTAGATTTATCAGATATTCATCAGCCTTTAAGTTTGATTGTTTAAAAAAAAGACTTACATCTACGGACTTGATGGTCTCAATATTTGTGTCAATTTTCATGTAAGGAAGTTTTTTGTCTTGTGTTTCATCATAAATTTATCACAATTTCATTATGGAGGAAGGGTACAATATTGTGACTGGGGTAGGTGGTTTTGTATCCCCACTTTTCCGGGGTATATGAACATGTCCGTTCAGAGATGCCATATCCCTTGATTTTCGCCCCTTCTTTACCTAATGTCTTACTACAAACATATGCTTTGTCCTCAAAATTAATAAATTGAATAACAGAAAAGACCCCAATGGCAAATCATGTATTTAATTGAATTTTTTAAAGCTGTAAACGTGTGTTGCATTGCTTCCCCCTAACATTCCTTATTTGAATAAACATAATTCGAATACGAATGACAGGTGTTAAATGGAATGATAAAAATGACGCCTCGACAAGTGACGATTAATTTGAATGCTAGTTGAGCAGTTTCTAAATTGAATGACAGATCTATGAAATCCTTCGACCAAAATCCTAAACTAAATACAAAATCGGGAAAATTGAATGACAATTGGCATGGCAAAGCTGATCTACGCTAACTTAAATGCAAAGTAAATGAATTTGAATGACAAACTCGCGAATTTGGCCGGGAAATCCTATACTGTCTGCTTTGCTCCCATTTAGCTAGAAGGGTGTGAATATACATACCCTTCTTGTTCTCAACAAATACATGTATGACCTTACTGATCTGAACTATACAGGGCCCTGTGCTGTGCTCCACAATGTGGGTTAAGTTCAAAGGCACATGCATGCATTTGGAGGAGCTTGGTCAGCACTATTAGAATCATCCAAGGAATTTCTTCCTACCAGTACACATTAACTTCACCTGGGTGAAGGGTGGAAATTGTAGATTAATGTCTTGCCAAAGGACATTAGTTCCACGGCGGAACTTGAACCGAGAACCATGTGATCCACAGTCCGGTGATATATCCACTAGACCACGACACCTCTACAGAAAAGACGTATGTTAAAGGCGCATTGCGCAATTAAGACCAGTGATCAATTTGCAGAGTGTAAACTTCGATTTACTCGATATTCTTCCTCTGTGTTTAAACTGTTTTGGTCTCACAGAATTCTCGGACGCAATAGCATCACGTACATCAATGCATCTGTTTTCATGGGACTTGAGCGGGCATCTGAATTTAGTGTAAGCATAAAGTGTTTTTTTTTAATGAAAATAATATTTACCCCTCCACATGCTAATTTATTGGATAAAGTCAAAATACAAAATAACAAAAGATATATATATATAACAATTTACATTTATTTGACTAACCTGGTTGAAAGGTGATTCTCTCTTGTTTTCTTCCACAGAAATAAAGATTGAATTGACTGCCACATTTTATCTTCACGTACCAGATAAATTATAAATATGTTTTCAATTAGTTTGCGATCTTTCTATAAGAGCACATTGAGAGGTGGTCTCTCCATGCTGGAAATCGGAATATTAACATATAAAGCATAAAGTTGTGCTACATTTTCGCCTTCACAGAATAAGAAGATTTCCTCGTTCTCCCGATTTATCTCATATATTTTGTAGTATAATTCATGCTCTTTTGAAATGCATTGGTTCATCTGGAATCATGATCATTTATGGAATTCTTCGCCCTTTTAATTTAAATGTTAAGATATCAATATCATGATGAAGAATTGAATTAGTTTTCCAGAGAAAACTGA